>JANVFT010000169.1:0-38721 GCA_028011325.1 Lentinula lateritia | reverse complement strand
TGCTTCAACCTTCTTTGGGTCCATCCGGATTTGTCCATTGCCTACGATGATTCCGAGATATTCGACCTCCTTAGCTTCAAAGGTACACTTTTCGGGTTTCAAGTACAGCTTGTTGCCTTTTAGGATATCAAGAACCTTTCTGACGATGACTCGGTGTTCCTCAATGTTGTCCGTGAAGATAAGGATATCATCCATGTAGACAATGACATGTCCTTGATCGATTATGTAAGACCTGGGTCAAAATAGGTCTTAGGGAAGGTTTTGGTATGTGGAGGTTTATGTTGTAGCGTGCTAAGAGCAGGCTGGAGCTCGAAGGGAGCTACGAGAACCGCGACCGAGGACGGGAACGACCTAGTAGTAGCTAGAACGAAGTGGTGGTGACCCTTGAAGGGGTTCCTAGGAGGTCCGGGGAGGTCCCTAAGGCATAGGGAGGTTAAGGAAGAGTGCGGGACCGTACGATATTGCGTAGTAGGAGTTGTACTCGCTAGAACGTCAATATAGGATCGAGTGGGTCGTATATGTAAATGGGTCTCGAGGGTATAAGCTCCCGAGAAGGGATGTGCCGGGGATGGTAGGTCCCCGGGGGCTAGGCTTGAGGATGGACGTCCTCGAGTGTGGGAGTTGGTAACGGAGAAGCGGTACGTAGTTCGACGTATGGGGTAGCTTCGACGTTACCTAGACAGAGGTCCCGAAGCTTATAGGATAGCTAGGGAGCTCGAGGAGGTTTGGGGAGGTTAGCTCACCAAGGCGGTAGGCGTTTGGGGAGCTTTAGTATTGTTCGAGGGAGCTAGGGAACTCACTCGGATTGCTTAGACGTGAAGTAAAAGCGTATATTCGATCGTACAGACGATCAGAGAGACAGTAGACGAGAGTAGAGAGAAACAGAGGTAGAGAAACAGATAATAGAGAGAATTCCGTACGGTTAGCAGGTACAAAGGGACAGGGACTGGACCTATGTAAAGGGTGTGTGATCAAAATATACCAAGCTGGGGATTCGGGACATTGCGGCGCTACTTAAATAGGTACGGGAAGTGAACAAGAGGACATCTGGAAACATGAGGCAGCTTAGTCGATGGAGGGAGGTAATCTAGATTAGTACTCAAAGGGGTTGATGGTTAGGGGGGTCTTGTATGCGTGTCGGAGTGGAGGACGTTTGGGTTACAATGCTTGGAGAGTGCATGGTGGTCCTTGGGGAGGTATAGGGAGGTGTAGGGGAGGTATAGGGAGGTGTAGAGAGGGGACAGGGTGTAGAGACAGGATGTATGACAACGTATGACGGGTACTGAGACTGGTCTGGTTGTAGCCAGGGCATGACATTACCCCCCCTTGTAACCCCTTCGCGCCCTCGCGAAGGGTAGGCGCGTTTCCTGGGAAGTCACCTGACTTTCACGTGGTCCCCAAAATTTTCTTGTTGAAGTCCGTCAGGTGCCTGTTTCTCCTTCTCTTTCTTCACCTCAGTTCCACGAGTTCAACTCATCTAACTGCAATGTCCCCCACGCCTGCTCGACGCATTTCTCGCACACCTTCCCCTTCTTTACCCACCCTTACCGCTTTGGGGAAGGTACCTTCCTCCGATCCTGAATCCGATGGGGAGGTTGAAACCGACCAACTGGCCTTCACTCTCGAATCGCCGTCTCGCCCTCAACTCCAGTTGTTCGAAACAGTCTTCAACACTGGCAAACCGCTGTCAGGTTATTGTCAGGACGACCCGTTGTGGCTCCTTCTAGCGGAGGTAGCTTCTCCTTGCACAAATTGCTTGAAGACTCCGGGTAAGTGTACGGTTTTGCCGAACTCCCCTCGGTGCACGAACTGCTCCTCCAAGAAGACTTGCAGCCTGGGGAAAATTCTCCGATATAGGTACTTCGCTCGTCGCTGTAATCAGGACCTTGCCTACAGCCGCAGATTCCTGGAGCTCCACGGGTCTCCAGCACATCAGTCGACTTGGGGTATACCCTTGAGTGCCTGGCGCGAGTATGACGCTGCACTTCATGCGCGTACATCTTCGACCTCCACCCTCCTCGAGTTAAATATGCTGGATGAGCAAGACGCGGTGGAAGCTGACCAGCAAGAGTTGCGGGAGTATATGGCTTCACAACAGAATGAGGCAGCTGTCGCAGCCAAACGTAAGCGCGACCGTTCCCCTATGCCTGTGGCTGGTCCCTCTCGAAAGAAGGTTCGATCGAATGCTCCCAAGAAGCGCGCTCATCGTAAGTCCCCTGTTGTAGAGGCGAATCCGGAGCCTCTCCGTCGTGTCCGTTTAGTGGTTCCCCCAGTTCGACCAGTAATGTCTTCCACCTCCGTCCCTGTCCGCCCCCGCACCTCCCCTTCCCTAATGGAGGTACCTGATAGGGACTTGCCGATGCAGGGTCCCAGTGACCTGGTTCGGTTGGCGGCGGTTGCGGAAGTGCACTCCGGTTTGGCTCGGCAGGCCGATTCTCCCCCTTCTGCTCGAACACCTATAAAGGGTGCAGGGCACGACCTCCTTTCTTCCACCATGCCTCCTACTCCTCGTCCCACTTTGGTACCTCGTACCCTCACTGCCCATCCCTACCGTGCTGAGAATCAGCGCCTCGCTGCTCGCGTTCGTTTGCTGGAGTCCCAGCTTGCGGACTCGCAGCGGGAGAACTCCTCTCTGACCTCCGCTCTTCGGGATACTTCCCACGCCCTCGAATCTCGACAGCGGGAGGTGGAGCAGCTGAGGTCTTCTAGTCGGGAGGTCCTCGAGCATGAGGTGGAATACCGCCGTGTGCTGGATCAGTTCCTTGCGTTAGACGAGGCTCTGCCAGGGGCTTCCAGTGGAGTAAGTCTTCCCTCTTCCCCTAATTTCCTTTCATTGGTTGACTTTCTTTCCAGAGTCTCTTGGAGCGTTTCCGAAAGGTGCAGGAGGACCTTCAAACTGCCACTCGGGAGCGGAACGTTGCGGTGGGGAAGCTCTCCACCTCCCTCCGTAAAAATTCACATTTGACGACCTCCCTGCTCCATCAACAAGGTGTGGTTGACGAATCCAATGCTCTGGCAACACGTCAACGTCGTCTTGTGGAGGAGCTGCAAGAGGAGGTTCATCGTGCCAGAGGTCGTGTCGCGTTTGTTGATCAAATGATCAAGGAGTACCCCGATGAGGGTTACTATGAGGTTGTTCTACCTCCCCTCTCGCAGCTCGAAGGCGATCTCAACAAGGCTCGTGAGGATCTTCGCCGTGTCGCCACCTTCGCTCATCGTCTTTACCGTTCGGATCCTGCAACGGTCCTTCACCATCATCACCGCTACATTGGGGCAATCATTGAAGCTGTAGTTGCATTCCTCCGTCGTGGTCTCGATTCCGATGATCTCGACGTTGTCGTCCACAACTTCCGGCTGGCCTTGGATTATATGCAGGCGGCTGAGGTGTCCATGGTGACCTGTACATGCGGTCCCTAAGCAGCATCCAGTGGTTCTTCAATAACGCTGTCGACGAAGATGAGGGCCTCCATCGCATGGTGTTGGACCATTCCCGCTTTGACAACGACGGTCCCTTCCTTACGGCTGCTCAACATGCAGGTTTTGCACCTCCTCCCACTGACTCATTGGAGCCCCCTCTCCACCGACGGATGTTGGCACTGTCCACACCTCTTCCTCACGGTGACGGTGCCGGGATGTGGGATGATATCGTTCCTGCCCTTCCCAGTCTCGACCAGCTGACTTCGGATTGGGAGCGGCTGATGCTGCAATACATTCACCATATCACCGATACTCCTTTGCCTGGCCCGGCTACCCCAGCTCCGAGACCGTCGAGTGAAATGATTGTCGAACCCTCCCTTGAAGCACCCCCGGTCCCGGTATCCCCCTCCCTGCTGATTCCCCCCTTCAGGTCCCTCTGTTCATGCCTGAGCAGGATTCTCCAACTTCGCCGTCCCCTCCCCCTCCTTCTCCAACTCTGCCCCCTCTTTTCGGGTCCGTCGCCAATCTAACTATCGACCTTACTGGCGACGACGACGATGAATTATACGAGACAGGAGAGGTTCCCTCTGGTCCAGTGATTGAGGCAGGGGAGGCGGGGACTGTTACCAGCGAGCAGGTTCCCAAAAACGAACCATTGTAGCTTCCCGTAGTCCGTATTTTGTATTTCTTGATTCTGTACCTCTTTTTTGGCGAATGAAATGTCTTCTTTTTTGTTGCCCTTTATTATCAGATGATGCGAGCGTTTTTTGTACTAGATGGAAATTAATAAGAGTGAAATCGTATTGCACCTGGTCGGTTGAACCCCCCGACACAAGCTATCGTTAGTTAGTCGTGACTGTCGTGGGGTTGTCTCCCCCTTCGTGTCTTCGTTGTCCCCGTTCAGCTCCTCTACCCCCTTCTACCGTCCCAGTCCTCCTCCTCGTCGTCCCGCGCTTCCTGCTCTAGCGAAGCCCATTGCAGACGCAACGGTTGCCGTTTCCTTGGGTGCTTCTTGTGCCAGCTACGTAGGAGCTCGATTGAACCCACCATACCTTCCCATCCTACCCATGAGTTGAATTCGTCGTTGTACCCTTCCCATTTTACTAGGTACTCCACTTCTTCCGGTCGTCCCTTCTTCGGCCTGGAGTCAAGTATACCCTCAACGAAGTGCTCCGTTTTCCCTTTTATGAAGATTGGGGGAGGTGGGGAGGTTTGTCGTTCGAACTTGTCGTGGAAGTGAGGTTTCAGTCTGTCTACATGGAATACGTTGTGAATCTTGTGGAGGTCCCCAGGGAGGTCCAATCGGTAAGCATGACTTCCCACTTTTGACAAGATTGAGTAGGGACCCGTCCACTTATGATCTAGTTTCTTCATGGGTCGTCTCGTCCTGACGTTCTCCATATTCAACCAGACGTGATCACCCTCCTTCCAGTCCGGGGCATCTTGGCGTTTTTGGTTCGCGTACTTTGCGTAGGCCTCATTAGCTACCCGAATTCGTTCTTGGAGATACGTATGTAGCTCCTTAAGGTTTGAGGCGTACTCGTTGACCTCCGCTCCCTGTACCCGCTCCAATGTAATTGACAACTTCGGGTGGTATCCTTTGTTGGCAAAGAAGGGTGAGACACCTGTCGTGGTGTTGGGGGTGTTATTGTACACAAACTCAGCTATGGGGAGCAAGAGGTCCCAATCATCTTGGTCGTAAGCGCAGTAAATTCGGAGGTATGCCTCTACCGACTGGTTTACACATTCCGTTTGCCCATCCGTTTGGGGGTGATATGCTGTGGATAGGCGAGACTCGATCCCTAACACTCTACAAAGCTCCCTCCAGAACTGAGACACGAATAGGGAACCTCGGTCTGACGTGACATCGGAGGGCATTCCATGTTTCGAGAAGACGTGTGTTAGGAACAGGTTGGCGAAGTCCTCCGCGTTATCTGTCGTATGACATGGAACATATATCGCCTGTTTGGTGAGTCGGCAGACTACTACGAGGATAGCGTCGTACTTCTCCGGACCTGCTGTGGCTGGGAGCTGGGTGATATGGTCCAAGGAGATTGAGGACCAGGGTCGTTGACCGATTGGTAGTGGACGGAGGTTCCCGTAAGGTTTGGAGCGACTGGCTTTGGCTCTCAGACACGGGTGGCAGCTCCGTACGTAGTAGTTCACGTCCTTAGACAGCCCTTTCCAGAAAAACAGTTGGTTTACGAGCTTCTTAGTGCGCTTCTCACCCGGGTGTCCCCTTAGTTTATGGTCGTGGTACGATTGTAAGACCTCCCTTCGTAGGGGCCCGACGTCTGGGACGTATATCCGACCCCCCCTCTTTATCAGCCCATCCTCCCAAACGAGAGATCCCTCCTCGTTGCGTGCAATCCTCTTCAGTGCTTCAATTATAGTCGTGTCCTTTGGAGCTTCCCTTACTCGATTCACTAGCAGGTCCTCGTTCATAAGGATAGTAGCGTTCAGTCGCTCTGGAGGTATGAGTACCCTTTCCCTCCCCATTAAGACCTGGTCCCTTGAAGCTCCCTTCTTTGGGTATACATCTGATCTCTGAGTGAGCGCGTCCGGCTTGGCTCCCAACCTCCCTGGTCGATAGTTGATGACAAAATCGTATCCTGAGAGGAGTTCTGCCCACCGGGCTTGTCGAGCTGTCAGCTGCTTTGTAGTCGTGAAGTACTGGAGGTTGTTGTGGTCTGAGTATACTTGGATTTGGTGTCGGGATCCTTCACAGTACGCCCTCCATTGTTTGAAACAATCCACAATAGCTAGGAGCTCCTTATCGTAGATGTCGTAATTCAATTCCGCGGAGATCATTGACCGCGCATGGAAGGCAATGGGGTGTATCTCCCCCGTTTCAGGATCCAGCTGTGATAGGATTCCTGCTATCGCCAAGTCGGAGGCATCGCATTCGAGGATTACCGGTAGTTCCGGATTGTAATGTCCCAGCACTGGGGCTTCGGAGAATGCTGACTTCAGAAGTTCGAAGGCACTACTGCACTGTGGGGTCCAGTTCCACACTGAATCTTTTCGGAGGAGCTTCGTGAACACCTTGGTGATTCCCGAGTAGTTGTCTATGAACCTCCTATAGAAGTTTGCGAATCCGAGGAACGCCTGGAGCTCCTTAACTGTTCTTGGTCTTGGCCAGTCCATCACCGCCTTCACTTTCTCTGGGTCCATGGATACTCCCAATGGTGATATGATCACCCCCAAGTACTCGACAGTGTCGACATGGAACGCGCATTTTTCCGGCTTTGCATGGAGGTGGTTCGCCCGTAGTCGTTCGAGGACCTTCCTGACGTGTTCGACATGGGATACTTCATCGTCTGAGTAGATTAGAATGTCATCCAAGTAAATTACCACGCAAACGTCCACCATGTCGTGAAAGATCTCGTTCATGAAGAATTGGAACGCGGAGGGAGCATTCGTGAGCCCAAAGGGCATCACCAGGTATTCGAATGACCCATACCGAGTTCGGAATGCAGTCTTCCACTCATGTCCCTGGGCTACCCTGACGTTGTTGTATCCTGCGCGGAGGTCGATCTTTGTGAAGATCTTCGCCTTCCGTAGTTGATCCACTAAGGTTCCTATCAGTGGCAGAGGGTACCTATTCTTCTTCGTAATCTTGTTCAGAGCTCGATAGTCAACGCAGAGTCGCAGGGTACCATCTTTTTTCTTGGCAAACAAGACAGGAGCTCCCGCAGGGGAGCTGGAGGATCGTATGAACCCCTTGCCTAACATCTCATCGATGTACTCCTTGAGGGATTTCAGCTCCTTCTCCGACATGTTGTAGAGCTTCCCTATGGGAGGTATCGCATCCCCTTCTGTCTCGATTTTGATATCGTAGGGTCGGTGAGGAGGTAGCGTCCTTGCTTCTCCAGGTGAGAATACGTCCAGGTAGTCCTGGTATTGGACGGGGATGGATTTCTTTAACTCCTCCGTCTCCTGACGCTTCGATTCTTCTTTGTCGAGCTCCTTGACAACCCCTCCTTGTTCCGGACTAGGGTCCCCACTCTCAGGATCCTTTGGTTGCTGCACTCCCTCTGTGGCGCTGCTATCACTCGCCCGGAGCATTTCTTCGGTAGGGGATCCCTCCTTCGCTCAGTAGATGATCCATTCCAGCTGCTCCTATTAAGCTGATGGGTTTCCCTTGTATGGTGGAGTCCGATTTTCGTTCCACCACATGTGCTCCTGCTATGAGCTGCTTTCTTCGGAAGTTGTTGCGTCTTATTGAACCCTTGGGAGTTAGCCCTGACCTTGAAGGAATCGTGGGTATGTTCAGGCTTTCGATGTCTAAGGTGGGGAGGTCGGGATAAGGTCCATGTTCCCTCCTTTTCTTCCTCCACCGGACTTTTTGCTTAGCTCCAGGCCAGGAGGAGGGTCGTTCCGTGTCCCTACCCTTCCACTTTTGATAGGCCTCCTCTGAATCCTTCGCTGGTTGCGGCGTTACTTTCTCCATGGCGGATCGTCCTGCCTCAAGGATTCCCTCCACCTCTTGTTCCGTGTTTTCGCTCGCGAACGCTAGCCATTCATTGATCCCCATAAGGATTGGGTCGTCCAGTCCTAGATCTTTTTCTGAGGGGAATAAGTCGTGTGGGCCCGGCTGTCTCGCCTCAAACTCCTCGTCCTTTACTTCCTCTAGTTCTACCCACGTCCTCGGAGCTTTAAGAGGAGTTTCGGGAGGTTGTTGGGGAGCTTCTGGAGGTTGTTCAGGAGGTGGTTGGAGAGTCCCTTCGTGTATGTTCTCGCTGTTTACCCCCCCTCCTAGCTCCTCGGTACCTCCCTCGGCGCCTGGTTGGACAATTTCCGGCGCAAGGGCTGCTGAGATTTTGACGTTTCGGTCCTGGAACGTCAGGCAAAGTTCCTTCCAGTCAATTACTGGGTTGTGCGTTCGTAGCCACGGCAGTCCTAGCACGATTGGAGCCGTGGGGTGTAATCGAGTTACTAGGAACTCCACCTTGTGAATTGTTCCATCCGCAAAGCTGATCTGGTCAGTGTAGGTCTGAGTTATCAATCCTGCGGAGGTAGGTTGCCCGTCGAACAGCTCCAAAGGGATGCTGTTTGTTAGGTCAACCAAATTTTCGGGATGTCGCATGGCAACAGTTTTGTCTATGAAGCATCTAGTTGCTCCACTATCCACTAATGTGGCGTATTCTTTGTCTTCGTCGAGGTCGGAGAACGGAAAGCGTGTAAGGATGATGAAGGAGTTGTAGGATCGGGATGTGAGACGAGCTGGCTGACTCCCCGCGAGTGCAGCTCTTATTGTTGTAGGCGAAGGTGTTGCGGGGCTTCGCAGTTCGCCCTGATCTACCTCGAAGCCCCCCGCCCATTTCCCACTTCGTCCAACAGTTCTTGCTCACCCTCCTTTGGTGAGTCTAAGATGTGAACGTTCCATAGATCGTCCACTCCTTCCCGTTCCTCCACTACGATCCCGGCGCGAATCCGTTCTAAAGGACGAGTTGAATCGTCCTTACGACCCCCGCCTTGGTTGGTCGTCCCTCTCCCTCGAGTTGAATCGGCCTTGGAAGCTCTCTCAGAGCTCCCTTGTTCCTCTACTGGGCGTTCCAATGATTCTGGGGTGGGGCAGTCCTTCGCCCAGTGCTCCTTTCGTCCACAACGCATGCAGAGTTCCTGCCTTCGTCTTCTCCACTTCTCCGCTCTTTCTTCGGAAGTCCATTTCCTCCCGGTATCCGTAATTCCTGCCCGGAGGATCGCTTCAGTCCATTCTCCTCCGTCCCTGCAGTGGCAGCAGTCCTCGCTTTCCCCTCGATCTCCGCTATCGTAGGTTTCCTCTTCTCCCCACGCTGCGGAGGCCCTTTGTCGTCCGTCTTTCCAGTTGGATCTGTTCTGGAACCTCCCTGTTACAGCTGGCTTTGGATTGGAGGTCCAGACGTCAGCGGGATCTCGTTCCCTACGTAGAGGGGAGGTATAAGGAGCTTCGGGTGCTAGCTCCAGCCCGGGGAAACGGCTCAGCCATCCCTGCAGCATTTTTTCGCCGTGGAGGTTCCTCAGACTCTCCGCTTGCGCGCGTACGGCTCCATCCAACTTTGTGAATACTCGAGTCCATTCATCGTAGGATCGAGGTTCTTCTCTTCCGGTAACAACCTGTAGAGGCAACCAGGGAGCTACCCCTTTCTTGAGGTATGTTACCAGGGCCTCGTCGTTAAACCCGGTCAGAGGTGCGTATTCGTTAAAGCGAATGAAGAAATTGGCGAAGCTTTCCTCCGGCATCTGCTTCATCCAGGCCAGTCTCCTCCTTGCCTCATCCGCCTCGTCGATGGGTCCGAATTTGGAACCAAATTCTCGTTTGAACTGTAAGACCTGGGTCAAAATAGGTCTTAGGGAAGGTTTTGGTATGTGGAGGTTTATGTTGTAGCATGCTAAGAGCAGGCTGGAGCTCGAAGGGAGCTACGAGAACCGCGACCGAGGACGGGAACGACCTAGTAGTAGCTAGAATGAAGTGGTGGTGACCCTTGAAGGGGTTCCTAGGAGGTCCGGGGAGGTCCCTAAGGCGTAGGGAGGTTAAGGAAGAGTGCGGGACCGTACGATATTGCGTAGTAGGAGTTGTACTCGCTAGAACGTCAATATAGGATCGAGTGGGTCGTATATGTAAATGGGTCTCGAGGGTATAAGCTCCCGAGAAGGGATGTGCCGGGGATGGTAGGTCCCCGGGGGCTAGGCTTGAGGATGGACGTCCTCGAGTGTGGGAGTTGGTAACGGAGAAGCGGTACGTAGTTCGACGTATGGGGTAGCTTCGACGTTACCTAGACAGAGGTCCCGAAGCTTATAGGATAGCTAGGGAGCTCGAGGAGGTTTGGGGAGGTTAGCTCACCAAGGCGGTAGGCGTTTGGGGAGCTTTAGTATTGTTCGAGGGAGCTAGGGAACTCACTCGGATTGCTTAGACGTGAAGTAAAAGCGTATATTCGATCGTACAGACGATCAGAGAGACAGTAGACGAGAGTAGAGAGAAACAGAGGTAGAGAAACAGATAATAGAGAGAATTCCGTACGGTTAGCAGGTACAAAGGGACAGGGACTGGACCTATGTAAAGGGTGTGTGATCAAAATATACCAAGCTGGGGATTCGGGACATTGCGGCGCTACTTAAATAGGTACGGGAAGTGAACAAGAGGACATCTGGAAACATGAGGCAGCTTAGTCGATGGAGGGAGGTAATCTAGATTAGTACTCAAAGGGGTTGATGGTTAGGGGGGTCTTGTATGCGTGTCGGAGTGGAGGACGTTTGGGTTACAATGCTTGGAGAGTGCATGGTGGTCCTTGGGGAGGTATAGGGAGGTGTAGGGGAGGTATAGGGAGGTGTAGAGAGGGGACAGGGTGTAGAGACAGGATGTATGACAACGTATGACGGGTACTGAGACTGGTCTGGTTGTAGCCAGGGCATGACAGATTAACTCTCGAAGGATGTGATTCATGAACGCTTGGAACGTGGCGGGTGAGTTTGTAAGTCCGAAAAACATGACCGTAGGCTCAAACAAGCCTCTGTTTGTCCGGAACGCTGCTTTCCATTCGTCTCCTTCTTTGATCCGGATGTTATTGAATCCCCATCGGACGTCCATCTCGGTGAAGATTTTGGAATTCTTTAGCTTATCGATGAGTTCCTGAATCAATGGGAGTGGATATCGATTCTTGACAGTCATGTCATTTAACTTTCGATAATCCTGTACGGGCCGTAGCGTTCCATCTTTCTTTTTGACAAAGAAGAAGGGTGAAGCCATGGGTGAACGTGATGGTCGTATTCGTCCCGATCTAAGGTTTTCTTCCAGGAATTCGTCTAAAGCCTTCTGTTCTGGTGGACTGAGGGGATAAACTTTGCAATCAACTGGCTTAGAGCCTGGCGTTAATTCTATAGCATGATCCCATGGACGTCTTTCCGGCATTTGGTCAAAATCCTTTTTACTAAATACATCAGCATACTCGGCAAGGTACGGAGTAGTGGCATCTGTAGTAGTGGTTTGTACTTTGATATGACCTTGGTCGGAGAGATACCCATTCCAATCGAACGACAATACCAATGTCACGCTATTAAAACCGGAATTTTTCATTTCTCAGATAACGGATCAGACATCTGCCCCCGAAGACGATCTGCTTAATCTCATCCGAAGAAAGAAAAATCTGCGAGACAAGTTAGTACAGGTTGCCCTCGAGTCTAAAGACAAGGAATGGCTTGAAACTGAGGACGGACTAGCAGTTTGGCAAGGACGCATCTATGTCCCTAAGGACAAAGAACTCAGAGGACGGATCATACAGGCACATCATGACACCCAGACAGCAGGACACCCCGGCCGCTATAAAACTATTGAGTTGATTACACGCAACTACTGGTGGCCAGGAATTAGTCGGGACGTCAGGATCTACGTGGAAGGCTGCGAAAAATGTCAAGCTACAAAGACACATCGTACCAAGCCTGTAGGACCGTTACATCCACATGACGTACCATCTGAACCCTGGGAAATCATCGGAACAGATATGATTGGCGAATTACCAGAGTCCGGAGGATACAATGCCATCAGCGTGTTTGTCGATCACTTCACAAAGAGGTTGCGGCTCTTTGCCACGCATACTACGATAACATCTGAAGGAATGGCACGTGTCTATCGTGACAAAGTATTCCCAGTCCATGGAATGCCCCGAAAGATCATCCACGATCGCGGCCCTCAGTACCACGCCCGCTTCATGAAGGAACTGTACAAGTTACTGGGAATCGAAAGCAACTATACAACTGCATACCATCCTCAGACTAACGGCCAGACGGAACGGATAAATCAAGAAATCGAACATTACATCCACCTTTTTGTGAATCATCATCAGAGCGATTGGCACGAGTGGCTTCCTATGATGGAGTTTGCGTACAATGATCGAGTACATTCCGCTACAAAAGTTTCACCCTTCTACGCAGACAACGGCAGACACCCATACAAAGGAACCGCGCCGAAGATGACGTCACAAAACCCAACCGCCCAGGAGTTTGCTGATAGTATGAAACGGATCAGGGAAGAAGTAGGGTCGGCACTGAAAAAAGCCGCTGAGGACATGAAGCGCCAATATGACAAACACCGGAACGAGGCGATAGAATATAACGCTGGTGATAAAGTTTGGCTTGAAGGAACTAACATAACGACAGATCGTCCAATGAAGAAACTCGGTGACAAACGATTTGGACCATTTAAAGTTCTTGAAAAGATCGGACCTGGCTCATACAAACTCGACATCCCTCATACATGGAAAAGAATCCATAACGTCTTCAACGAAACGCACCTATCCCCGTACCATGAACCCCAGTTCCCAGCACAACCCCGAAATACCGAACCACCGCCGGAAGTAGTAGGAGAAGAGGAAGAATACGAGGTAGAGGAGGTAGTTGACTCACGCAAGTATCGGAATGGCATCCAGTACAAGGTAAAATGGGAAGGTTATGATTGGATTTGTAGAAGTCGGTAGTAATGTGGGGAAGATTTCGAAAAAAGAGTACGATGATGTGGGAAGCAGCCTTCCACTCTCGATTGATGAACAGATGCACCCTCCCTGTCTAGGAATGGAGCTCGATGTGTACGCGAAGACCCTTCTCCGAAGATTAGTGATCAGTCGACGCTTTTGTCTGCCAGTACGGTGTCGGACTCAACGTTACACCTTTGTACTATAGGCGACACTGCTCGAAGAGAGAGTAGAAGTCTGTGAAGGGTTGGTAAAAATGTGAGCGGGGATAACTGTGATAGGGATATGATCGCGTAGCGTGTGACAGGTGGTAAGAATAGCTTTGATCTTCTGTCAGCGACTGGTTCTAGTAACGGATGTCACCAGGCGTCACACTCAAGAAAACCTTAAACAGCGGGGCGATAAAGAGAACAAGCAAAGTTCTGGGCTAAACCAGGTAGAATAGACGAGATCAAAGCTAAGGAAATACAGCAAGTAACTACAGCTTATATACGAGTAAACAACCCTCCGCCCTACTAATGCCCAATGCCCTGGGTTAGTGGTAAACATGAGTAGAACATAAGTAAAGCAATGTGTAAGTAATGAAAGCTCGATCGTCATGCTGTATATGTGTTGTGGGACTGCTGTGTTTAATATAAGTAAATGAAAAGCGCATGTTGTATCAGTAAGCATAAATAATAGGTCAGGTGACAAGATAAGACAAGATATAGGATAAGGGAGATAGAAGATAAGACAAAAGATAAAAGATAAGACAAGATAAGGAAAAGATAAGATGAAAAAGAAGTGATCGTAACATCACCTCCATGCAAAGCCGGAAAAATGCGCGTTCCACGTCGACACCGTTGAGCACTTGGGAGTGATTATATCACCATTGGGAGTATCCATGGACCCAGAGAAAGTGAAGGCGGTAATGGACTGGCCAAAACCAAGGACGGTTAAGGAGCTCCAGGCATTCCTTGGATTCGCAAACTTCTATAGGAGGTTCATAGACAACTACTCGGGAATCACCAAGGTGTTCACGAAGCTCCTTTGAAAAGATTCAGTGTGGAACTGGACCCCACAGTGTAGTAGTGCCTTCGAACTTCTGAAGTCAGCATTCTCCGAAGCCCCGGTTCTGGGACATTACAATCTGGACCTACCAGTAATCCTCGAATGCGATGCCTCCGACTTGGCTATAGCAGGGATTCTATCACAGCTGGATCCTGAAACAGGGGAGATACACCCCATTGCTTTCCATGCGCGATCAATGATCTCCGCGGAACTGAACTACGACATTTACGATAAGGAGCTCCTAGCTATTGTGGATTGTTTCAAGCAATGGAGGGCGTACTGCAAAGGATCCCGACACCAGATCCAAGTATATTCAGATCATAACAACCTCCAGTACTTCTCCACGACGAAGCAACTGACAGCGCGACAGGCCCGTTGGGCGGAACTCCTCTCGGGATACGATTTCATCATCAACTATCGACCAGGGAGGTTGGGAGCCAAGCCGGACGCACTCACCCGAAGATCAGACGTATACCCAAAGAAGGGAGCTCCAAGGGATCAAGTGTTAGCGGGGAGGGAAAGGGTTCTCATACCTCCAGAACGTCTGAACGCTACCATCCTCATGAATGAGGAGCTACTAGTAAACCGAGTAAGGGAAGCTCCAAAGGATACGACTATGATTGAAGCACTGAAGAGGAGTCTCTCGTTTGGGAGGATGGACTGATAAAGAGGGGAGGTCGTATATATGTCCCAGATGTTGGAACTTTACAAAGGGAGGTCCTACAGTCGTACCACGACCATAAGTTGAGGGAAACCCGGGAGAGAAACACACCAAGAAGCTCGTAAACCAGCTGTTCTTCTGGAAAGGGCTGTCCAAAGATGTGAACTACTACGTACGGAGCTGCCACCCGTGTCTGAGAGCCAAAGCCAGTCGCTCCAAACCCTATGGGAACCTCCGTCCACTACCGATTGGTCAACGGCCTTGGTCTTCAATCTCCCTAGACCACATCACCCAACTTCCAGTCACGGCAGGCCCAGAGGAGTACGACGCCATTCTCGTAGTAGTCTGCCGACTCACCAAACAGGCCATATACGTTCCTTGTCATACAACGGATAATGCGGAGGACTTTGCCAACTTATTCATAACACATGTCTCCTCAAAACATGGGATGCCCTCCGACATAACTTCAGACCGGGGCTCCCTATTCGTGTCTCAATTCTGGAGAGAGCTTTGTAGGGTATTAGGAATCGAATCCCGCCTATCTACAGCGTACCACCCCCAGACAGACGGACAGATGGAACAGGTAAACCAATCTGTGGAGGCATACCTTCGAATCTACTGCTCCTACGACCAGGACGACTGGGACCTCCTACTCCCTATAGCCAAATTTGTATACAACAACACCCCAAACACAACGACGAGTGTCTCGCCATTCTTCGCCAACAAGGGATACCACCCAAGATTGTCTGTCACACTGGAACAGGTGCAAGGAGCGGAGGTCAACGAATACGCCTCGAATCTAAAAGAACTACATTCCTACCTCCAGGAGCGCATTCGAGCAGCAAACGAAGTCTACGCAAAGTACGCGAACCAAAAACGCCAGGATGCCCCGGACTGGAAGGAGGGTGACCACGTCTGGTTGAACATGGAAAACGTCAGGACTAGACGACCTATGAAGAAGCTGGATCACAAGTGGACGGGCCCCTACTCGATCCTATCAAGGGTAGGAAGTCATGCCTACTGACTGGACCTCCCTGGGGACCTCCACAAGATTCACAATGTGTTCCATGTTGACAGACTAAAACCTCACTTCCACAATAAATTCAAACGACAGACCTCCCCACCTCCCCCGATATTTGTAAAAGGGGAGACAGAACACTTTGTAGAAGAGATCCTTGACTCCAAACCCAAAAAGGGACAGCCGGAGGAAGTGGAATACCTCGTAAAATGGGAGGGGTATAATGACGAGTTCAACTCCTGGGTAGGATGGGAAGGTATGGTGGGCTCAATCGAGCTCCTACGTAGCTGGCACAAGAAGCACCCAAGGAAACGGCAGCCGTCGTGTCTGCAATGGGCTTCACTAGAGCAGGAAGATGAGGAGGAGGACTGGGACGGTAGGAGGGAGTAGGGGAGCTGAACGAGGACAACGAAGACACGACGGGGGCGACAACCCCATGACAGTCATGACTAACTAACGATAGCTGGTGTCGGGAGGTTCACCCGACCTGGTGCAACACAATTTCACTCTTATTAATTTTCATCTAGTACAAAGAATGCTCGCATTAACTGACAATAAAGGACAACAAAAAAGACGTTTTATTCGCCAAAGAGAAATACGAAATCAGGAAATACAAAAAATACAAAATACCGGAGGACTACAGGAAGCTACAATGGTTCGTTTTTGGGAATCTGCTCCCTGGTAGCAGTCTCCATCTCCTCAGCCTCAATCACTGAACCAGCGGGAACCTCTCCTGTCTCATATAACTCATCGTCGTCACCAGTGAGGTCGATGGCTAGATTGGCGACGGACCCGAAAAGAGGGGGTAGAGTTGGAGAAGAAGGGGGAGGGGACGGCAAAGTCGGAGACTCCTGCTCAGGCAGGAACAGAGGGACCTGAAGGGGGGAATCAGCAGGGAGGAGGGATACCGGGACAACAGGCGCTGCAAGGGAGGGCTCGACAATCATCTCACTCAACGGTATGGGAGCTGGGGTAGCCGGGCCAGGCAAAGGAGTATCGGTGATATGGTGGATGTACTGCAACATCAACCGCTCCCAATCCGAAGTTAGCTGGTCGAGACTGGGAAGGGCAGGAACAATATCGTCCCACATCCCAGCACCGTCACTGTGAGGAAGAGGTGTGGATAGTGCCAACATCCGCCGGTGGAGAGGGGGCTCCAACGAGTCAGCGGGAGGAGGTGCAAAACCCGCATGTTGAGCAGCCGTAAGGAAGGGACCGTCGTTGTCGAAGCGGGAATGCTCCAGCACCATGTGATAGAGGCCCTCATCTTTGTCAACAGCGTTATTGAAGAACCACTGGATGCTGCTTAGGGACCGCATGTACAGGTCACCATGGACACCTCGAGCCGCCTGCATATAATCCAAGGCCAACCGGAAGTTGTGGACGATGACGTCGAGAGCATCAGAATCGAGACCACGACGGAGGAAGGCAACTACAGCTTCAATGATCGCCCCAATGTAGCGGTGATGATGGTGAAGGACCGTGGCAGGATCCGAACGGTAAAGACGATGGGCAAAGGTGGCGACGCGGCAGAGATCCTCATGAGCCTTGTTAAGATCGCCTTCGAGCTGCGAGAGGGGAGGTAGAACGACCTCATAGTAACCCTCATCAGGGTACTCCTTGATCATTTGATCAACAAATGCTGCACGGCCTCTGGCACGATGAACCTCCTCTTGCAGCTCCTCCACAAGACGACGTTGACGTGTTGCCAGAGCGTTGGATTCATCAACCACACCTTGTTGATGCAGCAGGGAGGTCGTCAAATGTGAATTTTTACGCATGGAAGTGGATAGCTTCTCCACCGCGACGTTCCGCTCCCGGGTGGCAGTTTGAAGGTCCTCCTGCACCTTTCGGAAATGCTCCAAGAGACTCTGGAAAGAAAGTCAACCAATGAAACAAAATTAGAGGAAGAGGGAAGACTTACTCCACCAGGAGCCCCTGGCAGGGCCTCGTCTAACGCGGGAAACTGATCGAGCACACGGCGGTAGTCCACTTGTTGCTCGTGAACCTCACGACTACAAGATCGCAACTGCTCTACTTCTCGCTGCCAAGATTCGAGAGCATGGGAAGTATCCCAAAGAGCAGAAGTGAGGGAGGAATTCTCCCATTGAGAATCAGACAATTGGGACTCCAGCAACCGAACGCGAGCAGCGAGGCGCTGATTTTCAGCATGATAAGGATGAGTAGCAAGGGCGCGAGGTACTAGGGTGGGACGAGGAACAGGAGGCATATTGGAAGAAAGAAGGTCCGGTCCCGTACCCTTTATAGAGGGAGGGACGACAGGTCGCTGAACCAAACCGGACTGAGCCTCCGCAACAGCCGCCAACCGAACCAGATTGCTGTGACCCTGCACGGGCAGATCAGCTTCAGGTACCTCCATTAAGGAAGGAGAGGCGCGAGGGGGGAGCAAAGTAGACGTAGAAGGTGGCATCGAACGGCCTGGAGGGACCACCAGTCGAACGCGACGAGGAGACTCCTGAGCTGGCTCCTCCACAGGGGACTTACAACGGGGACGCTTCTTAGACCGAACCTTTTTACTGGAAGGACCAGCCACAGGCAAAGGGGAAAGGTCGCGCTTATGCTTGGCAGCGATGGCTGACTCCCCCTGTTGCAAAGCGAGGAAGTCCCGCAGCTCTTGCTGGTCGACGTCAGCAGCATCCTGATCGTCAAGCATGTTCAACTCAAGGAGGGTGGAGGTTGAAGAAGTACGTTCATGAAGGGCAGCGTCATATTGACGCCATGTACTTACAGGAATACCCCACGTCGATTGGTGTGCAAAAGTCCCGTGGAGCTCCAAAAACCTACGACTATAGGCAAGATCCTGGTTGCAGCGACGAGCGAAGTACCGATAACAAAGGATCTTGCCCAAACTACAAGTCTTCTTCGCAGAGCAATTTGTACATTGGGGGGAATTCGGCAGAACCTTGCAATTGGCCGGGGGTTTGGAACAGTTAGAGCAAGGGGAAGCTATCTACGCCAAGAGAGACCACAAAGGATCGTCTTGACAGTAACCTGATAGCGGCTTGCCAGTGTTAAAAACCGTCTCAAACAACTGAAGCTGTGGACGAGACGGAAACTCGATGGTGAGGGCCAGCTGGTCCTGTTTGACCTCCCCATCAGATTCAAGATCAGGGGAAAGTACCTCCCCAAGAGTAGTAAGGGTAGGTAACTGAGGGGAGCAACAAAGGGGAGCAGACATCACAGTTGAAGGAGATTAACTCGTAAAACTGGCGTGGTGGAAGAAGTGGAAAAAGCAGGTACCTGACGGACTTCAACGAGAAAATTTTCGGGTACCACGTGAATGTCAGGTGACCTTACAGGAAACGCGACTAACCATCGCGAGGGCGCGAAGGGGTTAGAAGGGGGGGTAATGTCATGCCCTGACCGCAACCAGACCAGCCCCAGCACCAGCCCACACGCTTCCTTACACCTCCCCAAGACATCCCCGAGGTAGTACGCACCTCCCCAAGACAGTACCGCTGGTAATACGCACCTCCCCAAGACAGTCCTGACAACCATCCCAATACGCGTACAAAACGCCTAGCACCAGCCCCATTAAGTACCAATCTCGATCACCTGTCTCCCTCAATTACCTGCCTCATGTAGACTCTGATGTTCCCTTGTTCACTTCCCATACCTATTTAAGTAGCTCCGTAACGTCCCCAAGCCCCAGCTTGGTATATTTTGAACACACACCCTTTACATAGGTCCAGTCCCTGTCCCTTTGTACCTGCTAACTATACGGAATTCTCTCTACTCTCTGTTTCTCTATCTCTGTTTCTCTCTATTCTTGTCTACGGTTTCGACGATCGTCTACACGATCTAATATATGCTTTTACTTCACGTCTAAGCAATCCGAGTGAGTCTCCGAGCTCCCTCGAACAATACTAAAGCTCCCCAACGCCTAACGCCTTTGAGAGCTAACATCCCCAACACCTCCTCAAGCTCCCCCATTGCTCCCTAAGCTACGGGATCTCGATCTAGGTAACGTCGAAGCCGCTTCCTACGTCGAACTACGTACCGCTTCGCCGTTACAACCTCCCACACTTGAGGACGTCCACCCTCGATCCCAGTCCCCAGGAACCTACCCTCCCGGGCGTATATCTCCTCAAGAGCTTAGACCCTCCATACCCAATTCCAATACGACCTATTCGATCCTATATCGACGTTCTAGCGAGTACAACTCCTACCCCGCGGTACTACTAGGTTCCGTACATTCATCTTCCCTACCTACGTCTTAGGGACCTCTTAGTGTAAGACCCGGGTCAAAATAGGTCTTAAGGTAGGGTTTGGTGTAAGATGGTTTATGTTGTAGCGTGCTAGGAGCAAGCTGGAGCTCAAAGGGAGCTACGGGAACCGCGACCAAGGACAGGAATGACCTAGTAGTGGCTGAGGCGAAGAGATGGTGACCCTTGAGGGGGTTCCCAGGAGGTCCAGAGAGGTCCCTAAGACGTAGGGAGGTTAGGTAGATAGATGGAACCTTGTAATATCGCGTAGTAGGAGTTGTACTCGCTAGAACGTCAATATAGGAATCAAATAGGTCGTAGATGGGATTGGATCTCAAGGTTGTAGGCTCTTGAGAGGGTACACATCCGGAAGGGGAGGTCCCCGGGAACTGGGCTTAAGGAGGGACGTCCTCGAGTGTTGAAGGTAGTGACGGAGAAGCGATATGTGGTTCGACGTGATGAGTAGCTTTGACGTTACTTCGATCGAGGTCCTGAAGCTTATAGAATAGCTAGGGAGCTTGAGGGGGTTTGGGGAGGTTAGCTCACCAAGGTGGCAGGCGTTGGGAAGCTTTAGTATGGTTCGAGGGAGCTCGGGAACTCACTCGGATTGCTTAGATGTGAAGTAAAAGCATGTATTGGATCGTATAGACGATCGCAGAGACGATAGACAAGAGTTGAGAGAAACAGAGGTAGAGAAATAGAGAGTAAAGAGAATTCCGTATAGGTAGCAGGTACAAAGGGACAGGGACTGGACCTATGTAAAGGGTGTGTGTTCAAAATATACCAAGCTAGGGGACGTTTACGATATGGGGTTACTTATATATGCGGGAGGAATAAGCAAGGAGACATCATAGGAAGCGAGCATCCAAAGGGGATGGTGTGCGGCGCGGGATCCATGAGGCTGAGTTGATAGGTCGTTGACAGTGTATATATGGTCTGTCCCAGTTATGGGGGATCTATGGGAGGTTTATTAAGAGTTATGGGAGGTTAGGAAGAGTCACGGGAGGTTTGTGGGAGGATGGGAGGTTCGTTAAGACAATTGGATGGGTTGATCTGGGTAGTTCCGAAGGAAAAGGAAGGGAGCTCTACCGACAGGGCATGACACTTAGGACCTCACAGGGACCTCTTCCAGGGTCACACCTCTCTGTCTTATCAACTACTAGGTCATTCCTGTCCTCGGTCGCGGTTTCCGTAGCTCCCTTCGAGCTCCAGCTTGCTCCTAGCATGCTACAACATAAACTCTTTATACCAAAACCACCCTAAGACCTATTCTGACCCAGGTTTTACAAGTAGATTTAAACGAGATGCCCGCCAGAAGCACCTGAGCCTCCAATAAGGAGGCAGGAAGAAGTGTAGTTGAAGCTGCAGCCTGAGTTTGACTCGAGGATGAAGCCATGGAAGAGATGAATGAGACGAAAGCAGGGAATAAAGAGAGAAACGGACTTCAACGAAAAAGTTGTTGAACCCCGTGCCCTGAACCAAATAAATGTACACACTGAATCAGCGTATATGTCAGAGCAGCTCTCTGTGAAATGGAAGCTCGTTCTGTGGATAGATGATTAAAAGATTGTGAATTAAATTTTCAAACGTGATATGAATACCGAAAAAGTATTCAATTCAAATCGAGCGCTAAACTGTTACGATTGGTCGCAGGCGTGCGAATAAATTGATAGAATGAGCGCTAGAAACCCATTTGAGGGCATCCAAATTGATTGGAAAGCACGGAGAAGTAGAGATCCAAACCCAGTGATTCACATTAAAAGGAGATATAGTCTTGTCGAATCAATCTAATAACAGATTGGGTATCCTTTCCCTAGTACAAAACTACAAATAACCGAGGACGGTCAAATTCTTTAGTTTGGGGGGGATGACACGCCTAAATTTTGGCTAGACGTCCATGCTGTGAATTGTGACATTTTCACGTATAGATTCGTATCAAGAGGACTGTAATTGAGACCCAGATTGACAGCCAAAGTCAATACTGAATCAGTCTAATAAGTTGAAGGGACCATATACCCATACTACCATCAGTTGGTTAGTTTACCCATCCCCGATACAACCTTCGGATAGCAGTCTACCTGTTTGTCAAGCAGGATTATACCAGACTCGGACTACATCCGAAGGATGACCATTCACGTATGACATACCAAGGGTATTCTTATTGGACCTTACACTGGCAGGAGTTTGGAAGAACTTACTCAAGTGACCATGAACTGAGGATTGACTCGAAATGACTTTCTAGAACTCAGGAATTATCAAATACTCCTTCTAGAACGAGATTATGCATTAATCTAAAAGACTGCGATTTAGTCTAATAGACCAACACGGTTGCATGATTAAAGAAAATGACTAGAAGAATGATCGAAGTACTGCGAGGCTCCGAAAACATATCAAATGAATGTCAAAGAGTCCTGACGTAGAAAATATTGAAGAAAGCAATTAAATGAATACTATGCGTAACTCCCTTGATAGAGTATAGGCACAATGGGTGTCTATTGAAAGAGAGAAGCAATTAGTTTAATCCAGATGAATCAGATTGATAGGATTAGAATTGAGGAGAGCTGATTTGCCTCCGGACGAGGTGACAAACGATCAAAGTAAGTGTTGAACCGCAATGACAGTTGAACACCATTCGAGTCATTCTCCAAAACAATTAAATTAAATGAATAACGAAGTACCTACCTATGTTTGGAGGTATATTTGAATCTTGGAACCAATTATGGACCAAATAAGGACGTGTAGATTCAAATTAAATGATATCTGACCGAGTGTAGAAGTTTCCTTGCGGTTCCGAACGTTTATTGTATTAAATTAATTGTACTGTGCGACTCTATATTCTGTATGTATAAATAGCGATCCGATGTATCTGGAATAGAAGTGATTTTGGGACGACGTTGCAGTGCTAATCCGTAAAAAGGAAAGACACACTCCCGCCAGACTGAAACCTCTTCGCTAGCAGCCATTCGGGCCCAGCACTTGTGAGTATAGGAACATTGTGTTCTGCTCCTTGTGACTGCGAGAAGTATATCCAGTTGTTGGGTATCCTTCGAACTTAGGATCAGTTGTTGGTCTTAAGGGCAAATCACGCTGTGTGGTTGTGCCAGCACATAGTTCTAGCCCTCCGTAGGGGTCTGTGTGTTTCGGTTTTATTTACTTTGATTCAAACCCCCAATTCTTGATATACCCAAATCAATACAACTCAAGCACGAATCGTGCTGAATCTACCTTGATCAAAGGAATATATCAAATCCTTAGAACGATTCAAATTGATTGATTAAAGCTTCTTACTTAGCTCTCAAAGCTTTGCGGAACCTTTGCCAACGCTACCCCTTGCTATTAAATAAATTTGATAGCAGTGAACTCGCATATTGTGTATTAGATTGGTTGGTTGGAGTGCCCATTAGATTCCTTCCTTTCTCTTTCACACAAAAACAAGGCAAGCTCATTACTGGTTACGCCGAACCCATTCCCGAATCATACTCAATCTCCTCCACCTCCAATTGATGTTGATGGTGAAGAAGAGTACAACATTGCCGAAATCCTGGACTCCAAGCTGGATAGAAGGTACAAGTGTTGTCCTCTATGTTATTACATTCGATGGGCCGGTTACGAAGGTACTGACAATGAGTTCTCCTGGGTTGCTGCTGATGAATTGAATTACATGCTGACAAACTTGTACCGGCATTCCACACCCAATACCCTCACAAGCCTGGACCTTGATCACAATAAATATTTTATTCATTTTCCTGAAATTCCATTCTCTGCCGAAGATTACTTCATTGCGTCGAGAGGGTAAACACGATGATAGCAAATTGAGTGTTTATCCCTCTCTCTTAATTGCTTATTTTGTTTTCTTTAATTACTATTTTACTTAATTTTTCATTCACACTTAAACTACATATACTTCAACTAATTTGTTCTTATGCTGCTCCGCGGCCCGTTCATTTTCAGTGTCAAGATACAATAATATTATATACAAAAGCAAAAAATATATATATGAGGGGCAGGCGACTACAAGAAGAATACAAGAAGGGCCGAAAGGCCGAGGTCCGATGTCTGTTTCTACACTACTCCTCCCTTTCCTTTCCCTTCTCTGACCGGGCCTTCTTCGGCTCCGGTTTGTCTTCCTCCTCCTCTTCCCCTGCTTCCTCCTGTTCCCTCTCCTTTTCTCGCTCCTCCTCACTATCCACTAACTGCCTCCTCTTCTTCGGCAATACTGATGGGCCGGTGATCCTTCCTTTCTCCTCACAGCATCCCTCATCAACCACTTGAGCTTCTTCATCATGTGGCGGTCATAGGTGTTGGCCTGGATTTGGCCTTCTCGAAGTACCTTGTTATCAGCCAACAATTGGGCCATCTGACTCTCCAACACCGCTAGCCGTTTGCCAGTCGGGTTGGAGGTCACCTCCTTCTTCACCATTGGTGGCCGGTTCGAGTACAAACATCGTACTTTTGAGTCATGGCAGGGCTTACAAATGATGCTGCTCTGCTTGCCGGCCTGCTGGAGGCAAGGGATCTTCTTCGCCTTGCACCATTCACAAGGCTCCTTCTCCTTATCATCTTCATCGCCATCATCCGGGTCTCCCCTGCTCACCTATTAAACTGGATTAATCACTTAGCTTCACCAAAGGAAAGGAGAACTCACCTCGTTCCTTGGCGGGGCTTTTCCCTTCTTAACCAAACAAGGGACTCCTACCTCCATGCGACGAGCAGAGGTAGTGGCCTCGCTGGAAGAAGGACCTCAACAGCTCCGTGCCGCCACTAATCTCCTCCTTTTTTCCGCAGCTTCTTGCTGCTGTCATTCTTCCGCGGCAGCGCGCCTTGCCGCCCCCTCCTCCGCCTTCTTCCTGGCTTCCTCCTTGGCTTTCTTCTGCTCCCTCAACTTCCTGTTCTTCTCACAAGTCTGCTCCAGTTGAAGCTCCAACTCGTGCTCCTTGTTGGAAGGGCTTGGCGTCAAAGGGCGGGGTGGGGTCGTCGGAGGATTGTTGGTGCCACCCGTAATCGGGATAGAGCCAACGGTGGTGGTGGTTTCGGTGGTAGTGCGGCTGTTGGTCATGTTTGGACTTAGAGGATTTTTGGAGATGGAGGGTCAAGGCAAAAATCCACCTAGCTTTATAGGGTCAAAAATGCGCACGGACCAGGCCAACCTTCAAATTGTAATTGGTGTACAGTGAACCAGAAAAAAAATTTTCCTGCTGACTGATAGGATAAATTCCTGACACTGATGGCCTTTAAAATTTTTCTCTGGTGACTATTAGCAATTTCCAATGCTAACGGCTTTTGAGGGCTCAAGCCCAAGAGGGGGATACTGTCAAGCCCATGCCTCGGGCCTCCATTCCGCCGCTTGGTACTCCGAAGATCTACCATTTATTGTAATCTCACTCTTATTGTTCTTTCTCGCTACACATACCCTTTCATTCTAGTCTCTCCTTATTGTCTTTTTTTTTACTTTACCCTGCAGGACTACACGTATAGCTCCTAGTAGTTAGTCTGGCGCTCCGCACCGTTGCGCCACTCCGTAGACATAAATACTGCCTGTACGCTACTGTAGTTCCTCAGTTTAATTATCGTCTTAGATTCCCTCTTTAACTCTGTGCTCCTCTAAGTCTTCAGGCTCAGCGCCTTGAAGTACTCTCTCTACAACCTTTGGACTTATAAGTTCTTTGGTTCACTCCTCGTCACCGGTGACACCGCCACTCCGACTTGGCTGCTACTCAGCTCCTCCCTCCTATACTCTTGATCTCCGGGGACTAACAGTGCAACGGCGGTGTTGTTAATAACTTCACTACTGTCCCACTCGTCTTCCGCACTTAGACACTCTGTGACCTCTGGCACGGTTACATGGTGTACATGATCTTAATCGGTGTTGGTAAGAAGAGTTTATGTTGTAGCGTGCTAGGAGCAAGCTGGAGCTCGAATGGAGCTACGGAAACTGCGACCGAGGACGGGAATGACCTAGTAGTGGCGGAGATTGAGAGATGTGACCCTTGGAGGGGTTGCTGTAGGGTCCAGGGAGGTCCCTAAGGCGTAGGTAGAGGAGGTAGAGGTACGGAACCTAGTAATGTTGCATAGGAGGAGTTGTACTCGCTAGAACATCAACGTAAGGTCAAATAGATCATAGAGGGAATAGATCTTGAGTGGATAAGTCCCTGAGAAGGTATACGCCCGGGAGGGGAGGTCCCGGGAACTGGGGGTTGGAGGTGGACGTCCTTGAGTATTGGAGGTGGTAACGGAGAAGCGACACGTAGTTCGACGTAGGGGGTAGCTTCGACGTTACTTAGATTGAGGTTCCAGAGCTCGTGGAGCAATTGAGGAGCTCAGGGAGGTTTTGGAGAGGTTAGCTCACCAAGGCGTTAGGCGTTGGGGAGCTTTAGTATTGTTCAAGGGAGCTCAGAGACTCACTCGGACTGCTTCAACGTGTAGTAAAAGCGTGTATTTGATCGTATAGACGATCGGAGAGACAGTAGACGAGAGTAAAGCGAAATTGAGATAGAGAAACAGAGAGTAAAGAGAATTCCGTACGGTTAGCAGGTACAAAGGGACAGGGACTAGACCTATGTAAAGGGTGTGTGTTCAAAATATACCAAGCTGGGGCTTGGGGACGTTGTAGAGCTACTTAAATAGGTACGGGAAGTGAACAAAGTGTCAAGTCCATGCCTCGGGCCTCCACTCCGCCGCTCGGTATTCCGAAGATCTGCCTTTTATTGTAATCTCTCCTTATTGTTCTTTCTCGCTACACATACCCATTCATTCTAGTCCCTCCTTATTGTCTTTTACTTTACCCTGCAGGACTACACGTATAACTCCTAGTAGTTAGTCTGGCGCTCCGCACTGCTGCGCCGCTCCGTAGATATAAATACTGCTTGTACACTACTGTAGTTCCTCAGTTTAATTATCAACTTAGATTCCCTCTTTCACTCTGTGCTCTTCTAAGTCTTCAGGCTCATCGCCTTGAAGTACTCTCTCTATAGCCTTTGGACTTATAAGTTCTTTGGCTCGCTCCTCGTCATTGGCGATACCGCCGCTCTGACTTGGCTGCTACTTAGCTCCTCCCTCTGATACTCTTGATCTCCAGGGACTAACGGTGTAACGGCGGTGTTGTTAATAACTTCACTACTGTCACACTTGTCTTCCACACTTAGACACTCTGTAACCTCTGGCATGGTTACACGGTGTGCATGATCTTAACACAAGGGAACATCAGAATCTAGGTAACATGAGGCAGATAATCGAGAGAGGCAGGTGATTGAGATTGGTACTTAATGGGGCTGGTGTAGGAGGGTTTCATACGCGTGTTGGGATGGTTGTCAGGACGTTTTCAGGGGGGTGGTGCTTGGGGAGGTGCGTATTGCCTCCAAACTGACTGCAGGTTGCTGAATCACTTCAGAGAAAACTGAGAACAAGTATGATATTTGTAGATGGTAGTGGTATGGAACTAAGATAGTCAACATACTTTTAACTTTCCATGCAACAAAATTGAAAGTCAGTCATTTGGAAGTCAAGGCAACAAGCCCATCAACTGAGTCAAGTCAAGTCCAGGGTCCAAGTTAACTTTAACCTGTGGCAGCAGCACTACTATTGTGCCTGCCGGCTTTGACAAGCCACCCGAGTTTGAAAATACATTTTGAAAGGTGTTCCCTTCATTTATAACTGCATGTATGTATCTATATCAAAGGAAAGAGCTAGGATTCATATAGTTGTGGATTTTTATTGAACAAAAATGGTTCTAACGTCATTCTGCAAGCTTTGTAAATCGCAAAATCCAATTTTCAAACACTAGTGATTTCAGAGTTTTCATCGGCGGCATTGACATCACATCCATTGTCCACATATGTTGGGCATTATAAATAGCCAGTGAGCTTAAATACATGCTATGCTATGTGTATGCCAAATCCAAAAGCAATCTGAGCCAATACAAGGCATTTACAAAAGAATTTTCTAAGAATTTTCAAACTCTGGTGGCATGATAGTAACAGAGGTTGGATTCATGGAATTCTCCGGCCTCACCTTCTTCATTTCATGCCCATCTCAGGTCAATGGGCTCAGGTTACACATTCTATCTCCGATTTTAAATGGTTGCACACAACCCAGGATGAATTGACCTCCGCGGTGGGTGACTTCATCACAAGCCTTGCTTTTGACAATGAAGAAACCTTTGCTCGTCCTCCGGTTTATTTTCGACATGTATCTGCTGATATGGAGTACCTCCGCTAATTCGGCGGTGCATTCTCTTAATTTAAAAACCGCTTTATACTCTTAGATTATATTGCATATAGCATTCTAACATACCACTAATATCATATGTTCACCCATCATAGTGAGTGCTTAAATCAATAGGAGCCAGTGAAACAGCTAGGGATATAGGATGCTCTCTGATACTACATTGCAAGTATAGCATGTGTTCTCCTGGAGTCATGATTGCAACTACATTATCTTTATACCACTACAGAGTGTTACATGTATTAAGAGTCATGAATACCGAGCTCATAGTAGCTTACTACATGGTACTACATGGTGCTATGTAAAGGGTGACTTGTCTACAAGTCTACAAGTGTTACACAGGCTATAAAGTGTTATGGAGTAAATTTTTTTTTCCTGATGTGGTTATGCACATGACTGTCATGCGCTGGCTCCAAGCCACAGCGCAGTACTCCTTCCTTTCATTCTAAGTAACACCCCGAACCCCTTCTCCCTCTTGGGAACCTCCCCTTCCTCCCTAGATGCCATTTCGAAACCTCCTCAAACCGTACCCGAGAACCCGATACCTCCACAGCCGCCACCGCTTGACAGACCCGGGAACTCGTCCACGCACCCATCAGCCTATTCTCATATATTTTAGATCATCCCCTTTAAGTGTCCACTTCACACAATGTTCCCCTGATCCTTTCCTCCTGTCTATATAAGTACTCGTATATCCTAAGGATCCCTAGCGTGGTATATTTTGAACACACACCCTTTACATAGGTCCAGTCCCTGTCCCTTTGTACCTGCTACCTATACGGAATTCTCTTTACTCTCTATTTCTCTACCTCTGTTTCTCTCAACTCTTGTCTATCGTCTCTGCGATCGTCTATACGATCTAATACACGCTTTTACTTCACGTCTAAGCAATCCGAGTGAGTTCCCGAGCTCCCTTGAACCATACTAAAGCTCCCCAATGCCTACCGCCTTGGTGAGCTAACCTCCCCAAACCTCCTCGAGCTCCCTAGCTATTCTATAAGCTTCAGGACCTCGATCGAAGTAACGTCGAAGCTACTCATCACGTCGAACTACGTATCGCTTCTCCGTTACTACCTTCAACACTCGAGGACGTCCCTCCCTAAGCCCAGTTCCCAGGGACCTCCCCTTCCGGACGTGTACCCTCTCGGGAGCCTACAACCTCGAGACCCAATCCCATCTATGACCTATTCGATTCCTATATTGATGTTCTAGCAAGTACAACTCCTACTACGCGATATTACAAGGTTCCATCTATCTACCTAACCTCCCTACGCCTTAGGGACCTCTCTGGACCTCCTGGGAACCCCTCAAGGGTCACCATCTCTTCGCCCCAGCCACTACTAGGTCATTCCTGTCCTCGGTCGCAGTTCCCGTAGCTCCCTTTGAGCTCCAGCCTGCTCCTAGCACGCTACAACATAAACCATCTTACACCAAACCCTACCTTAAGACCTATTTTGACCCAGGTCTTACAATGACAGACTACAACTACTGCGCACCGGAATTTGTCATGTGTGTTTGGGATATTCATTAAACATCTGTGTACAGGTGATAAACTGGAATGTAGGGTTCTCTCCCTGCAAAGACAGCAAGTAGAGATAAGGCAATGCAAGTGAAAATTTTGCTATGAAGATTGGAAATTGCGGCACATTGAAACATCGGCTTTTCCCGACATGACTCGAACTGTATCCTTCGGCTGAAAGGTGCAATGACTAACAGAGAATTTTCCCCCCTCCAGCAAGAATTCATAAGCCATGAAGAAAAGAGAGCAAAAGAAGGGAATACAAGGGAAATATGATAGAAATACAATATGATCCCAATGCAGAAGACTTCTTTAAAACAGAACTGACGGAACCGGATGCGCCATGCCATATTGCAAGCCATACCCAGCTTTGAGGTAGTAGTACATTTTAAAGTCCTCAAGTCAGCCCACCGCACAGTGATGGTGATGAGGGTAAAAATCATGAACATAGAATGTTGGGTGCTGGCCAATTCGATGAGGTGATTGTATAACCATAAGCCCCATATATTAAGGATTGAATATGCCACTCGAGCCTTTCTCAATAGTGGTACTTTGTTTTCTTTGTACACGCCACTCGAGAAGAGCTCGACAGTGGTACTATGAAAATGGAACTTCTTACCATTTGATATCTTTGGGCATGTTGGCAATGGAGTTTTTGATAGGCAAAGTCGCATAAGTTAGTAACAGATTGATTTGATTAGTTTGATGACAGATTGCTCAAAGAAGCAGTGCCAATGGGGGAAGGGAGAGGGTTGAGGGAGGAAGGTGGCTGATTGCCCAATTGAGGTCTGATAGCCTACATTTCCTGCCCTGAGTTCAAAGATGGTTGTTCTCCTGTAGTGCGAGATAGGCATAGTGGTCTAGCGGGAGTTTGGGTAGATAAATGAGATATCAGAGAGCGAGAATGCCTGGACAAGTGCGGATGAGCAGGATGCCAGTCTCTGTGAAGAAAGGAGCAACCACAGAGTGAGGAGAGAGCCCCAACATTCACTGGAGGAATAGTAGTTGTACAGAGGTTTAGAGTTACAGGATATGATGCGCCAGATTCCGCAGAAAGACAGGGTGACCACATCGAGGGTGGGGTAATGGAGTACTCCACCCCACTAATTGATTATCCACACTACTTTATGACTTGAACAGAACACAAATCATGTCAGACCCAACAGGTCCTCATTCTCGTTCCCCTTCTTCTGGTCCACCACCCGCACGTTGATATGCTGACTCTGGGCTATGCATAAAATGCTACTGCAAGCTCTAACACTCACACCAACACCAACACACACCATCATCAAACACTAAGTTCAAGGGGGTTTATCATTGAAAAAGCAAGATCACACTGCAACTCTACAAATATCTACATCATGTGGGTATAATGTTAAGGTTGAATAGTTTTTCTTCTCGAGATTCTATCAAACTCGGGCATGCTAAATCTTTCTTTAACTTTATCTGAACTGAACAAAACCTCTAATTTGTATTATACACTACAAGTACAATCCACAGCAAGAGTGTGCACTACTCACAACACTCTGACTGCTATTAACTCTGAAGCATAATAGTAATCTGTGACTTTGAACTTTCTTTCTTTCTGTCTTTCTTAAACTCTAACTTGTTTACAGTGAAAGTCAACACTATATCATCTTTGTTTAGAGTGCACTTGTCACTATAGCTAGAAGCTACTAACCAACCAACCAAATCCTCTCAGAAGTGGGGGGGGAAAGTGCTTGCCCTCATTTAGAGGCCAGCACCCTCCTTATATATGCTCAGAACAACCCTTGACAACTGATATCAATCATTGTAGCATGTGAATTCCTTGTAGCATGTGCTAATTTTGATGGAAATCATGCTGCATCTCGGAGTAGCATGTGGACCTGTTGTACCATGTGCTACCTTTGATGGAAATCATGCTGTACCTCGGAAGGCTTTCCGGATGAGGGACATATGCTAAATCAATTCTGATATTCTCGGAATTAACTCCAGAGGTCCGGAGCTTATCTTTTAATCTAATCAATCAGCTTTATGGCAATGCCATACAAAGATGAAGCTCGGAACACTTTAATCCTGCAGATATTGTCATAGTCCAAGTCAAACACAAGTGTGGGTTTTAGTATTAGAGCTTTATTACTTGGAAATACAACTGTATTATGCTATGAAGACCCACTTAAGTATCATTCAGATGCAATCACTGTGTAGTTCTGTGTGTCTTCTCTGAATACAATGTACTGTCCAGTCTCAGCATCACTGATAGTACTTTACAGTTGAAAATGCATAATTACTGCATTATAGACTCAAATAAAAATGAGTCATATCAACGTCAGCAACAATGTTCCCAGTCTCGTTGATGAGGGAGGAGCCAAACTGTCCGTAGCCTCAGTGCGCCGGGCAATGACTTGGATGCTAGCAGTGCCAGTAGCTTGGCGCGTCGACATTGACGAGGAGGTGGCAGGAAAGGCAGTGGTCTTCCTGGTGTTGAAGAAGTAGAGGACACCAGTAACCAGGTTGCAAACACCGCTAAGAATGCTGTTGGTCAGGTAGGTCAGGTCGCAGGTGGCGGAAAGAAGGAAGACGATGACGAAGGCAGTGGAGTTGCAACATCGATGGGTTTTGATTGGTGAAGTTGTTGAACATGATGAAATAGTTTTGGAAGAGATAGGCCATCATATAGAGCATGGTGCAGAACCACAACTAGGTCTCCGCTAGTCTCTGATACATCCAGAGCGTTCCCCTAGGTTATGCTTCAATACTGCCACCACAGTCATCTTCATTGTTGTCATCATCTATCTCACTATCCTCAGGCTTGGACTCAGTGTCTCCAGTCCGGGCCTCCATTTCTTGATGGAGCTGTGCCTCGATACTGCCAAAGATGTGGACAGTAGAGTCATCCGATGACTCCTCACGCATCCTGATCCTTGAATAGCGATTAATCATGGTTGTATTTCAATAGCAATAAAACCTTACCGAGATTTTGCATACATTTGGTGATGGATGTTGAGACTCACTGCTGGGTTCATGCCGTCCCACTTTGTAAGATCAATAAGGTAGGCTTTGTAATATTTGTCATACTCCTCCTCACTAAATTTCTTGATCTTGTTGCATGTTCCACTGGACCATTCCGAAATAGCAGCCCGAATCTAGGATATTCATAGCATATGTAACATTGAAGTAGATATGAAAACTCACCATGGTGAACAATGATGCCAGTGTTTGCAAGGATATCGGATTGAAGTCCTTTTCAAACACCATACCCATGTTGCTTTCATCAAAGATATAGCTTAACAAAAAGATGATTGACGGATGTTCAGCATAGCCAGTCCATGCCTCGCGGTCCTGAATCAAAACATAGTTAATATCAATGTCATATAAACAGTGTATGGGCAACCTTGTATGAGAAACCAGAGAAGTTACGGCTCGAAAGTAATCGACTCAAAGCAATATTCTGCTTGACCGCATGTTTCCCAACAGTCACATCAAATTTGTAGCATGATATGATATTCGCTCGGATCCATTTGGAGACTTGACCGCGTATCCTACTACCGCGAGTGGCAATCTATAGCCAACAACAGTTAGTCTGACAATAATGTTGATATCTTGCCTTACCAATTTGAGGACACATTTATCAGATATGAACTGAGCCTTTGCAGTGGCACATGCATCTCGGAAACACTTTTCCGCCCATCGGAGACGAGTAGTCTGGTCGGGAAAGAAGTCCTGCCCAACAATGCGGGCTTCGAAATCTCGCATTGCATGAAGAAGGATAGCTTCACCTTTGGCAGTGTAATCGGCAGTTTTCGCTCGTGCACCTGGCTGCCAGTTGGCACGGAGTGGGAGAGCCGCAGACAGTTCAGGCGTAATATTCATTTGAGTATCACTCGAACCTCCATGAAGAAGTGTATGTTTGTGCGACAGTGTTAACCCACTGATCACAGCATTGTTGGTTATGTACATACATCCATGTCACGCATCTAGCGCAATGTATGTAGCATGGGCCCCGGCTGTTCCTCAATGGGACCGTGTCGGTTTTCCTTTCCTTATCTTTCCTCCGACGGTAGCCCCCTGTTTTGACCTAAGCAAGGTGAAAACGGAACAGGTTGATGGCTGATGGCTGTTGTTGCACTTTGATTGGCGCATACGATATTTTCCGGGGTGATGTTTCCTGATATTATTATTTCCCTTTCTTCCTTCCTTCGTTGTTTGTTCGTTCCTTCTCACTGCCAACCCTTTACGCAAACGCTGGTTCGGTGAGTTCAAGTTTGATTTGTCACCGTAAAACAAAGAACTTGTTGCTGTCCATTCATACTCACTCTTACTTACTCTAGATTTGCGAAAGAAATTTGAAGGACACAGCCGCCATCTGTTCACTGGAGCCCTGTGTGCTCAGATTTGAACGTTCGCACGTCGCTACTACTTCTACTACTGGATCTGCTGGTCAAATCTAGTTGTTCGCACAACCTGGTATGTTATTCCTTATCTTTTGTGTTTAACATTGTGTTCTGCAAGGGGGTTTAATTCAAGTAACCTAACGAAGATGCTCCACTTACAGAGTCGACGCCCTGCCCCTTTGTCCGTCCAGTTTGCCTTTATCCTCGAAGTTGCAAAATATTTCTATCTGACCGTCAACGAACCCCGCGAGAAATCGAAGCCGCACCAGATGTTCCATCCACTGCGTTTGCTCTGTGTAGTCGTCTATACCAGTACCGCAATGGTTGTGGCTGCACCAGCACCCAGCGAATACGGTAAATGTCCCCCAGCCTCCCCTCTTCCCTTTTTTGTGTCTATTGTTTTTTTTCAAAGTCCTTATATATGGCGGTGGCTGATTTGTTATTATTATTAATCTCAGATTCGCGAGATAATCCCGTTAAACTATGGCGTTTCCATAATGGTCAAGTACTCGACCCCAAAGCGGAAATTATACCGTGTTCTGCTGAAGATAAACTTCGAGGATGCGTGATATCTCCAGAGGAATGGCAAATTTCGGTTGATAATCGGTACTATGGAGTTGTTGAAAAGAGAAATCAGTTGGAAGCCACTTTGACGACGCGTTCTGAAGGAACGATTGATGCATCCAAGGGGTTGTTGTTGGGCACCGTTGATTTTCCTGACAGGTGGAAAAAGAAGAAATTTTTGAATGATTTGCTCCAGGTTAAGGTTGGTGGGAGGTTCGAGTATGCTGATTCTGTGGTGAAAAAGATGCGGGGTTCGCGTCACGCGACGTGTCAGTGGAAGAGTGATGGAGATCCCACGACATGGGATGCTATGTACAAAAAGGTGGAGGTGCCTATTTAGTGCTACTTTCTTTGTTTTTTGGCGCACTTGGCTGGTGTAAAAAGCGCCAGCACCTACGAATCTTACACTTTCAGTGCCGAACAAGGCGTCTCATTCTGCTCTCTGTTGGATCCTTGGCTTTTCGATTCCTTGACTCTTTGATTTTTTCACGCGCTCAACGTGCGCACAGCTCGTTCACTTGAAGCAAACGACTTAAGGCTCACCTGTACTCTGACTCCTTCGCGCCTCGACCCGGGCTAGGATAGTCTTCTTCGACATATTTGGGACACTCTTCTCGCAACTGACAAACCTACAATAACGACGACAACTACACAAAATAACCACTGCTCATTATTAATCCACTGCCGAATCGGAATATCCATAAATCACTCGTAATATTCCATAGTCATCCTTCATGTCCACCGAACCGCCTCACGAATCAAACGTCGCCGTCCAGCCAGTACATTTACTCGTCCTCGTACATGGAATGTGGGGACATCCGGGACATTTGGCCGAGATGGCGAGGATTGTAGAGGAGACGTATGCACGTGAAGAGCTACACCTGTTGCTCGCAGAAGCGAATCGCGAAGAAGGAACGTACGATGGGATTGATTGGTGTGCGGAACGGGTTGTCGATGAGGTGAGTTACTTGGTCATTTCAATTCTTAACTGACAATTTATCCATAGATAGTTGACGAAATCAATAAGATTCAGCAGCTGAAACGGGTGACCAAGTTTAGCATTACAGGGTATAGCCTCGGTGGATTGGTATCACGATACGTTGTAGGGATATTAGCTCAGAGAGGTTATTTCGTTACCGATGACAACGGGCTCTCCTCGTCGTCGCCAATACGAATGACCCCAATGAATTTCAACACTATCGCTACACCTCACCTTGGCCTCATCCGATACTCTACTCTCTTTTCCTCGCTCGCGCATCGGCTAGGACCGAAATTGTTGAGTAGGACTGGGGAGCAGTTCTATCTGCGGGATAATTGGGCTGCTGCACGACCTCTCCTGGATATAATGTCCGACCCTTCCCCTTCGCTCCCGTTCTATCGCTCCCTAACGCTCTTCAAACAAGTGAGGATATTCGCGAATGCGGTGAACGATCTCACAGTGCCATACGTTACTGCCGCGATGGAAGATGAAGATCCGTTCGTTGATTGGGAAGAGAGGGGTGTGAAAGTGTGAGCTTTTTTTACTAAACAATAATCATTTCTGACATTTGGGACATAGTAAATTTCACCCGAAATACCGTCCCATTATCACTTCATATACTATCCCTTCATCGTCTCCTTCATCTCCAGCCTCCAAATCCATCTCCGCCCAACGCTCTCCCTCTAAACGAAAACCCAAGCTCTCGAAACCACTCATACCTCTTCCGCCCTTCCTCATTAAACCTTTCCCCCTTAATCTCCTCATTTACGCCTCTCTCCCGCTCCTAGTGCCCCTCGCTTTTGTTCTGGTGTTCATACGGTTCACGAGAGCTACGAGCCGGAGTCGCGTTCGCATTCGGGGGTTAGAGGACAGGTTCAGTGGATCGGATAATCAACATCACACGAATGGCGTACAGAGTCTCTTGCAGATGATTCAAGCTATTGAGCATAGGGTTGAGAGAGTGATAGAGGATGCGGTGGTGGATACTATTGATGATCCGGTTGGTGGTGGGAGTATTTCTGCAAACCCATCTGGGGCATCGACGCCCTTGTACGACGACGGAACGACAGCATATTCGTCGTCGGGTTCTCCAGAACCTTCCCCACCGCCTGAATCTGTGCTCACTTCTACTACTGCTGCGCTGGCATCCACACCACCTAACGCAACATCCATGATAAATCCGAAACCATCTCACAGCCCATCTGAACTGCCTAAGTCTTCGAAAAATGCCCCACTCCTCACTCCTCTCCAACGTACCATAGCTGCTAGATTAAACACTCTCCCTAGATTATCCAAAGAAATTGCTTTCATTGATTCATTTGTTGACGAGGTTCCCGAGAACGAGGATAACAAACCCAAATCCAGGGATGAAGCTATTATCAACAATTCTTCGAAATCCACAAAGCCCACGAAATCAAAGCCCAAGCACTCGATTCCAATTCCAATCCGCAACGCCCATGCTCCGATTGTCTCCCGCGACGTCCGGAACTTTGAGCATCATAAGATTGGAGAGGGTGTGTTAAGGTGTTGGGCAGAGGGGTTAGTTGTGTAAGATGGGAAGATGGGGATCATGATGTTGTTGAAAGTTTGATTTGAATTGGTAGGGGTCTCGAGGTAACGAGGTGAATGGTAGATGGTGGAGCTGCGAGTATGGATGCTGTGGCGTGTAAGTTATGTTTCGAGGTCGAAAGCTGCTCACTGATGCTGATCAGTGATGAATCTTTCTATGTGGAGGCGAGGTAGAGACAGAGCAGCATTATATTTGAAACTGTTGGTTTGGACTTCTGTGTATCTTGCTAATAGTAACATCAATATATAGATAGAGATAGATAGATGCATTTACCATACCTTTAGTTTCATGAATCCGGAATATTTAGGACTTGAGATTGAGCTTCTCGTTTTTACACCACCAGTCTCAGTTTCATTACATGCGGTGCTTGTTTGGCATTGCCAACCATGTCACTCCAGGCACTACCTCATTTGGACTGACTGTACAACATGTACTTGAAAGAAATGCAACCACATGTTTTGCTGATGGAACTGACACGGGAAGGCAATTAGAACATTATGCCAGTGGGTTGCGAAGTTCTTGGGATATTCAGAACAACTCATGCCAGTGGTAATGAGGCCTATACAACAGTAATCAATATTTTTGTAACACTTGCTCAAAATCTCTATTTGTCTGGAATGATACTTAGTCTTGACCTTAAAGTTCTCAAAAATTTCCACTAATGATTGTATGGTTGAATTGGAGGATCAAGAAATTATTTGTTGGTCAGCTTCAGTCTAGTCAGAATTGTCTAACAGTATTCTGTCATGAAGTACGTAGCCCCTATCATTTTCCTTTTCTCACCGTCTCTACGCCCTTATTTGTACGATACATCACTCCATCACTTTCACGTCCCACCATTGTCGAACTCTCATTGATTACTGATCCACCTGACCCCCTTCATCAATTACTGATCCATCAGTTACCCTCCTCCTTCTACCGGCTTCCGCCACCTTCTTTATTCTCAAACTGTACAGTATTACATCGTCAGTTCTCGCAGACCGGATTGTGTATATAAAGCCAGCCCCCCACTACCTGGTCCCTTATCTTGACCTCTTTGTCATTATCTTGGGACCAGGTACGTGCTTACTTACTAATACTTACAACTACGATACTAATATAACTCTGTCATTATCTTGGGACCAGTCTGTCTCTGCTCCGCTGAGTCATTCCGCATTATGGTCAGCAACTGGTTCTAGTAACGGATGTCACCAGGCGTCACACTCAAGAAAATCTCAGATGGCGGAGCGATAAGAAAGGCAAGCAAAGTTCTGGACTAAACCAGGTAGAATAGACAAGATCAAAGCTAAGGAAATACAGCAAGTAACTACAGCTTATATACGAGTAAATAACCCTCCGCCCTACTAATGCCCAACGCCCTGGGTTAGTGGTAAACATGAGTAGAACATAAGTAAAGCAATGTGTAAGTAATGAAAGCTCGATCGTCATGCTGTATATGTGTTGTGAGACTGCTGTGTTTAATATAAGTAAATGAAAAGCGCATGTTGTATCAGTAAGCATAAATAATAGGTCAGGTGACAAGATAAGACAAGATATAGGATAAGGGAGATAGAAGATAAGACAAAAGATAAAAGATAAGACAAGATAAGGAAAAGATAAGATGAAAAAGAAGTGATCGTAACAATTATCACTCTGCTTCAGTCGCTCCGCCTCCCTGCTCCGCTTAGTCACTCCG
>JANVFT010000168.1:0-39693 GCA_028011325.1 Lentinula lateritia | reverse complement strand
CATTCCATAATTATTGGTAGTCATTTTGACTGGTTCAATCGTATTACTGGTTTGAGAGATCGTCTGATTTAACGTATCTATCAATCTAGTTAGTTCAATCGACGTAGAAGATATTGAAATTGACTCTGGAGCAATCAATTCAATTATATCTTCTTCAATATCAATCGGATTAATTTCTTTTCCCTTCCTTTTCAGATCGAGATTAGATTTCTTCAAATTCCTCGGCAAAGATGTTAGTCTTCCTCGAGATATAGATGATCCTGTTCCTCTAGAAACAGAACTTCCACGTGATGCTTCTGTCGGTATTTGAGAAGAGGATGGACGACTGGATTCATTCGTAGGATTTAATAGGGATGTTCGAGCGGATGTGCCGAACGTAGATCTCCCAAATACAACTCCTGCTTTACGATATTCTTCCGGCGTCAATACTCCTGCTTTCTCCGAATTCTTCGAAGTACGCGGTTTTCCTGATGAACTAATGTTGACAGTTCACAGAAATGGTATCACAAAGATCAACACACTTCTACCAAATAATCGAATATAATCCAAACAAACGTTCAATTTAATTTATCAAGCTAATTGTAGCTTCAAAACCACCCCTCGCGGTGGGCTCCAGATAACGAGCTTGCCTCGTTTTTGTGTGAAAGAGAAAGGAAGGAATCTAATGGGCACTCCAACCAACCAATCTAATACACAATATGCGAGTTCACTGCTATCAAATTTATTTAATAGCAAAGGGTAGCGTTGGCAAAGGTTCCGCAAAGCTTTGAGAGCTAAGTAAGAAGCTTTGATCAATCTATTTGAATCATTCTAAGGATTCGATATATTCCTTTGATCAAGGTAGATTCAGCACGATTCGTGCTGTGGTTTGTATTGATTTGGGTATATCAAGAATTGGGGTTTTTGAATCAAAGTAAATTAAAACCGAAACACACAGACCCCTACGGAGGGCTAGAACTATGTGCTGGCACAACCACACAGCGTGATTTGCCCTTAAGACCAACGACTGATCTTAAGTTCGAAGAATACCCAACAACTGGATATACTTCTCGCAGTCACAAGGAGCAGAACACGACGTTCCTATACTCACAAGTGCCGGGCCCGAATGGCTGCTAGCAAAGAGGCTTCAGTCTGGCGGGAGTGTGTCTTTCCTTCTTACGGATTAGCACTGCAACGTCGTCCCAAAATCACTTGTATTCCAGATACATCGGATCGCTATTTATACATACAGAATATAGAGTCGCACAGTACAATTAATTTAATACAATAAACGTTCGGAACCGCAAGGAAACTTCTACACTCGGTCAGATACCATTTAATTTGAATCTACATGTCCTTATTTGGTCCATAACTGGTTCCAAGATTCAAGTATACCTCCAAACATAGGTAGGTACTTCGTTATTCATTTAATTTAATTGTTTTGGAGAATGACTCGAATGGTGCTCAACCGTTAATACGGTTCAACACTTACTTCGATCGTTTGTCACCTCGTCCGGAGGCAAATCAGCTCTCCTCAATTCTAATCCTATCAATCTGATTCATCTGGATTAAACTAATTGCTTCTCTCTTTCAATAGACACCCATTGTGCCTATACTCTATCAAGGGAGTTAAGCATAGTATTCATTTAATTGCATTCTTCATTATTTTCTACGTCAGGACTCCTTTGACATTCATTTGATATGTCTTCGGAGCCTCGCAGTCTTCCGATCGTTCTTCTAGTCATTTTCCTCAACCATGCAACTTGATTGGTCTATTAGACTAAATCGCAGTCTTTTAGATTAATGCATGATCTCGTTCTAGAAGGAGTATTTGATGATTCCTGAGTTCTAGAAAGTCATTTCGAGTCAATCCTCGGTTCATGGTCACTTGAGTAAGTTCTTCCAAACTCCTGCCAGTGTAAGGTCCAATAAGAATACCCTTGGTATGTCATACGTGAATGGTCATCCTTCGGATGTAGTCCGAGTCTGGTATAATCCTGCTTGACAAACAGGTAGACTGCTATCCGAAGGTAGTATCGGGGATGGGTAAACTAACCAACTTGTGGTAGTGTGGGTATATGGTCCCTTCAACTTATTAGACTGATTCAGTATTGACTTTGACTGTCAATCTGGGTCTCAATTACAGTCCTCTTGATACGAATCTATACGTGAAAATGTCACAATTCACAGCATAGACGTCCAGCCAAAATTTAGGCGTGTCATCGAGGATGTATGTAAAATAATTAAAAGTAAAATTGACTCAGGAATATACGAGCCATCGAATGCTAGTTATCGTTCGAAATGGTTCTGTGTCATTAAGAAAGATGGCAAGAGTCTACGATTAGTACATAGTTTGGAACCTTTGAATAAGGTTACTATACAACACTCAGGTGTACCTCCTGCAACTGCAGATCTAGCGAGATCCTTCAGTGGAAGATCTTGTGGGGGAACCTTAGATTTATACGTTGGATATGATGAACGAGAATTAGATCAATTGTCTAGAGACATGACGACGTTTCAAACGCCGTATGGACCACATAGGTTAGTAAAACTACCTATGGGGTGGACGAATTCTGTACCTATATTTCACGATGATGTGACATATATTCTACGAGATGAAATACCACACGTAACAATTCCTTACATTGATGATGTACCTGTAAAAGGACCATCAACTCGATATGAATTACCAGAAGGAGGTTACGAAACGATTCCAGAGAATCCTGGAATTAGACGATTTGTTTGGGAACATTTCCAAAACATGAATAGAGTAATACAACGAATGAAATATGCAGGAGGAACCTTCAGTGGGACCAAAGCATTTCTTTGTTGTGAGGAGACAATTGTCGTAGGACATAGATGTACCTATGAAGGCAGTATGCCAGAAGAACATATTGCTCAAGTAGTCCTAGAATGGCCTTCATGTCGTGATAAGACTGAGGTTCGAGCATTCTTAGGGACTGCAAGTCAATTGAGGATGTTCATTGCGAACTTTGCCAAGAAAGCAGCTCCGTTGACTAAGTTGACGAGTAATGTTCCATTTGAATGGAATGAAAAATGTGACAAAGCAATGGACAATTAAAGGATGGAATCCGAGACTGTCCAGCTTTGAGACCAATTAATTTTGATTGGGATGTGTACTTAGCGGTGGATACCTCTTACAAAGCTGTGGGATGGTATATCTATCAAATTGATCCGTCTGAAAAGAAGAAGTTTTTCAATTACTTTGGATCAATGACTTTGAATGAACGTGAAGCACGATTCTCGCAATCTAAGAGAGAATTGTATGGCTTAAAATTAGCATTGGAAGCTAGTTATTATCATGTCTACGGATGTAGACGTTTAACGGTTGAAACTGATGCAAGTTATATTAAAGGCATGTTAGACAATCCTAGTTGTGGTCCTAATGCAACCATAAACCGTTGGATTGAACATGTACGAAACTATCACTTTACATTAATCCATGTAAAAGGTGCAACCCATGGTCCTGATGGATTGTCACGAATCACACCTGGTGGATGGCAAACAAAGCGTCCAGAAGTAAATCCAGAAGATTACGTTGATGAGGATGGTGGAGAACCAATTAATTTTATTATGGGAGATGGGGAAACGGAAGAACCGTATCAATTTGATGACTTTAAAGATCAAATTGACCCTAGAAGTGGTTACTTATACGAAACAGCTCAAGAAGCTGACGATATTGAATTAGATGTACAAGAAGCTCTGGATGAAGAGCGCAGCTACGAGATTCGTAGGAACCACATGTTAGAATCCATAAACGCAACATGTGAAGTCTTCAGTAGGAATTTGTTCCCTACTTTTGACGAAGAATTTGTACAAAACAATCCGTACCCAGAAGTACATAGATCTTCTGAGGGTAATAGATTAGACGAATTAATTCCTTTGATTGGGAAATACTTGTCGAACCCATCAGATGAATTCCTGGGTGAAATGTCAAGAGATGAACGGATTAAATTTATTAGATTGATTAAGAAATTTCAAGTGGACGACCAAGGAAGGTTGTACCATAGGAATACGGATCAACCTGATCAACCACAATTAGTGGTGGAAAAAGGAAAGCGTATGCACATGCTGAATAGTGCACATGATTGTCTTGGACATAAAGGAGTCTTTGCAACGAGTGATTTCTTGCAGAAACGATTCTGGTGGCCTGACATATATAAAGACGTGGAATGGTATGTGAAATCATGTAAGGAGTGTCAAAATAGACAGATGAAGCTGTTGAAAGCACCTCCTACTTTAATGCATACACCTTCATTGTTTCAGAAGGTACATGTCGATACAATGATAATGTCGATTCCATCTAATGGGTGTAAATACATCATCCATGGAAGGGATTCACTGTCTTCGTGGTCTGAGGCCCGGGCCGTGAAACATGAGAATGCTAGAACTTTAGGAGAATGGTTCTTTGACGATATAATTTGTCGTTGGGGATGTCCTGAAGAAGTGGTGACCGACAATGCAGGTCAAATGAAAAACATGTTAGCTTGGTTAGAAGAGAAGTATGGAATTAAAGGAATAAGAATTTCCGCCTACAACTCTCAAGCTAATGGAAAGATTGAAAGAGCGCATTTGGACATACGCCAGGCTTTAATTAAAGCAACTGGTGGAGATGTATCTAAATGGTTCTACTTTTTGAAAATGATACTATGGGCGGATAGAGTAACACCGAGACGTGGTCTAGGTGTTCCCATATTTCCTGGTAACAGGAGCTGAACCGTTGCTTCCCTTTGATATAGTGGAATCAACTTGGTTGGTGAATCCACCTAATAGAATATTAACTAGAAATGAATTAATTGGATATCGTGCTCAAGCTCTGTCGAAACATAACTCATTCATTGAGAAAGTACGACGTAGAGTGGATGCAAATAAAGTTGCAGAGCTACGAAGATTCGAACGAAAATATAGACATACAATTAAAGATTGGGATTTCAAACCAGGTCAATTGGTCCAGGTTAGGAATTCTGGAATCGAAAAGAGTTTGGATAGAAAGATGTATCCAAGATATAGAGGACCTATGGTCGTAATCAGACGGACTAAGGGTGGCTCTTATATTATTGCTGAAATGGATGGAACAGTACTCAAAGAGAAGGTCGGAGCCTTCAGAGTATTGCCGCATTTTACGCGAAATGAACCAATTGAATTGCCAAACAATATTCACGAGCTTATCGACTTAACTGCCGAACAATTAGATTTAATGGTTGAAGACGAGGATGAATATTGGATGACACCAGAAAATGATTACGTATTCGATGCCATACCGCATCTGAGACTCTCAGATACGGACTCTGACGAAGAACTCAGTGAGGAAGAGGATCAAGAATTGAATTGAAAACTCTGGTGATATACTGTTACAAACGAACATCATAAAATGAATGGCGATGGTAAGATGATGCATCTACTATACAGCTGTGATGGCGTAAAGACAGTAGGCATGAAACGAATGAATACGAATAGAGGAAACCATGTAAAGACAGTGGGTCAACACGAACAGCTGTTTTTATAATATTTATAGGTTTCAAACGAATGCATCTAAATGATGATGAATCAGTTTAAAATGAAAATCAATTAGATGGAATGCAGACCTAGGCAGAGACGTGTCCTTTGTCTTCCATCATAGGAGTAACGCCACGAGTGAATGGAGTAGTAGCTCGTTCGACGGTCTTAGGGACTGGAACAGCAATCTCTGTAGGAGTGACGACGGTGTCCTCAGAACCAGTGGTGGGAATACTCTGAGCAGTAGCGAAACTTGCATCAGAAGCAGAAGAGTCTGAACCAGAATCTTGGCGACTTTTCAAGATGCTGCAAGCTTCGTCCGCAATTACCTTGGCAATACGTGCACGAGTTGCATAAGTCTTGACCAAGTTTGCGTTAAATTCGAATTCAGCTGCCTGAAAGTTGAGTGTAGCGGCAATGAATTTGGTACTTTGCGACTCAAGAGGAGCTGGCGGAGTATCGAGATTAGAAGATACACTTGAGCAAGAGCATGATTGATATGCTTGCTATGGGTCACTAAAACACGAAATAAGAATCCACTTGAAACGGATTTGAATTGAATTGAATCACCTTTATCTTCAGCAAGACACGACATACAGTTAGAAGAAACATGACTGTCAGCGTGGCAATGAACCTTGCTGGAAGAGGGATGATCGTTCACAGCAGACTTTTCATCCTTATTGGATCCTTTGTTGGAACCAGTGGTGGATAGGGAGTGCTGTGATGATTCTACGACATAGAATGAGTCGTGGATATAGAACATGATACCAGCTTAACTCGCCTTGATAAAAGAGAGAGTAGGCTTCTGTTTGAAACTACGTTCAGTTCCAGACACCAACTCGTCCTCGGAGGCTGAGTTCATCTGAACGAAATGGATAAATCAAATTAATTGAGATTGGATCTGAAGATTTACCTCGACATCAGAGTCGAAACGAACAGATCGAGGTTCACGTTTGACGTCACGAGAGGAAGCAAATCTTGTAGCTTTCTTCTTTGGCTTCCTGATAAAACGAGAATTGTTTGAACGAGTAGAAGCTTCGTGATCGGAATGAACAGAACGAGCACGATCGAGGAGACGATTCCTGACGAAAGTGTTCTGAAGAGACTATTAATGTAAATGGTCACGAATAGAATTGATACATACACGAGCATCATTGGCAAAGGCCATGAACTTGAGATGTTGCTCGAAGTGAGAATCACTGACGATGTCAGGAAATAGTTTGTGCCCGAGACACAAAGTATCGATAATGCTCTGACGAGCAGTCAAGTTAGAAATTTGTCTAACATGGCTACGAAGAGTCACAGGCTTTTCCTGATAACAAACGATTTAAATTATACGTATCAATTAAATTGAATGAAGAAAACATACCAAGAGATCGTGAAGATACTCGGTAGACCGACGTAGGACAGAGACTGTGGCCTTGTCGGGGTTGTTCGTCTTCTTGCCTTTGAACGAAGCAAGTAACTGCTGCAAAGCACCCAAGTGGGGCTCAGCAACTCGTGCAATGTCAAGATCCTTCTTGTGATGGATAGGCATGCTAGGATGAACGATGATAGATGTTGATGGAATTTTGTATGGAATGAGAGCTCGACTGAGTTCGACTAATGCAAGTCGACTTGGAACGAATGGCATATTGGAAGTCAATTGGCCTGAGCTTTTATACCGAAACAGTGAAATCAAGCTCCTGACCAAATTAGGACAACTGAGGACAGTTGGATTCTTTAGTTTGGGGGAGGAGGATATCGATTTGATTGAAAAATTTACAAAAAATCAATTAAACTAATAGTTTTGCAATTAGATTGAATGGTATTGCGAACGCAGCGACCCAGAATTGATCAAAAGCAATCATACAGAAGGTCAAAATAAGCGGAATGAGTAAAGAAACTGCGCTCAGAACCTGAAAGTGGAGTTGAGAATACCTCCCGACGTTGTTATGATCAATGGCGAACGGAGATCGACTTGAGCACTCAGGACAATGAAGACAGTAAAGTCTTGTGGACCTGATCTCGCGTGAAAATTCATGCCAGGATCCGGAATGGAGTCTTACTTTGAACCCCTATTCAAAGGTAGCACTCAGAGCTGGCTCGATAATTCACAAGCACTCATTCAAATGAAAACATAATCCGAGTTGAACAGAGTATTGAGAGAACAATAAATGAATTTGCTCATTCAAATTAAATATGAATAAGCAGGTACATCGCTTCAATCAAATTAAATGGGATAACCAAAAGAAATTTGGCCCAGGACTTAAGTTCACTCATTCAAATTAATATAAACATGAGCATAAAAGCTCGTAAATTGATATATACAAGATAGCAGTAAAGCTATCCACAACTAAAGCAATAGGTAAACGTACCTACAAGAAATACAAGAAAATACAAAAAGATATTAGACTAATAAAATCTAATAAAATGAAATGGTCTCGAGCGACCGGTGGTCCTGAAAAGGTCCATAGATGAGATGTTGGGTTGAAAACCCAGATGATAAGACCGCGAGTGGTCAGTTATAATGAGATATTGGGTTAGAAAACCCGTCCGTCCGTGTGTGCAGAAGAAAAACAAAATAAAAACAAAACGACGCCCAAGGAATCAGCTACGATTCAAGAGTCTGCACTGACTCTGCCCCCTTTTCAGGAGACAGAGCTCGCTCGGCCAAACTCTCGATAGTAGGGAGATCTAGCTCCATAGGATCCGATCCCTCTACGTGACTGCGGGCACCCTCGTCCGCAGACCCCCTCTCGACTTCCTTGAGGCCTTCCAAAGCCTCGGTAGCGGAATCCGGAGGCGGGGAAGACTCGACCAGGTGTCCTTGTTCGTCGATGTGCGCCGTTGACTCTCCAGAATGGATGCTGCGTAACAGTTCGATCCATTCACCAGGAGTCCGATTATCGAAGTCTAGTCCACTCAAATTGAATGGACTAGGCCAACGGAACAGAGTGGCCATAAGGGTCCACTGTTTAAAGTGATTGCCTGACGATTGGGCTCAGCAGTTTTGAGGGCCTCGAGCACGACGATAGGGTCCTCTCCTGCATTTTGTAGATCCAAGATGGATCGCAAGAAGAGGTCCTGCGTGGTGTCAAAAAGGGACCCGATCTGCTTTAATTGGTCGTTCAGGTCGGTGGCTCGTCGTAATGAGTTTGCTAGATCTAAAAACAATCGAACAAATTAAATTAAATCAAATTGAATTAAATCAAGTGAAAAACTTACTATGCGTACTGCTAGTTGAGGCCTTATGGAGCGCATTGAGCGCGTCCATAGCCAGCTCCACATCCAAGGACCCCAAGCACTTCAAACTCCGTGAGGAGCAGGCTTGACATTTGTACCCGGGTAGTGGAGCCGAATTTGCTTCCAAATCCCCTCGAGCAAGCGCCGAAACGCAAGCTTGACTGGGAATGGAAGGCTACATAAAATAAAGCCATATTAGCAATTAAATTAAATAAGAAATTGGAAGACAACTTACGTCGCGAATTACCCGGTTAACTTGCATCAAGTCCTGCATCGTGAAACGAGCGTTTTGAGTCTCCAAAATGGAGCCCAGCTCGACGAAGTCAGGATTGATTGTAAGGAGAGGGTTTTCTCGCGTTAAGGCAGCGCTATTCTATTAAATTAATATAGTTTAGCATTTGGAATGAATTGAATTGAATAACAACGACGTACCCTGGCATGAGCAAATTTGGGAAAGGGTGTGAAGGCACCAGTTGACTGCTCAGGGAGCCGTAATCGTCCTTGAGAGTCCGCCAGAAGTACTGGTTGAAAGGTACTATCCGGGGAACGCTCAGGAACGGGCTTCGCTGCAGCCTTGGATACTCGTTTGGGGACGGTCATCCGTTTAACTGGACGACGAGGCAGTGAAGCTACAATCGAATTAAATTAATAAAATGAGACGAAAAATGAAGAATAAAAATTTTACCAGATATGGAAGATGTCGTTTTGAGGCGTTTTGGAGGAGGGGCAATATCCTCATCCTCATCCTCATCTTCAGACTCAACTTCATTGGAAGTCGAGCCCTCCTCAGTGACAACGATTTGTCGCGCTTTTCCTTTTGAGGCGATCGAAGTATTTTTCCTCGAACAAGAAGGGAGTCGAATCCTTTTGTAAGCCATACCAGCAGGAGGGGGACGATCAGCCTTAGAATCTTCAACTACCTTGACGGTAGTTTTGGATTTAGGCTCCCTTTTACCTATGGAAACCTTTGTAGACGAAGAGGCTACGGGAGCTGAACCTGCGGAAGGGAACCCACTCAAGACTTCGTTATCCGAGTCTCTTGAACGAGTGGAACGTGGCGATGAAACTGAATCAAAAACAAAGATTAAATAAAAAGATTGTTATCAATGAACTAAATTAATACTCACAAAATGTGGAAGCATCAGCCTTGAGGCTCTCTAACTCCTGATTCCTTCTAATTAACCGAGGAGGAGCTACAGGTGCCTTGGGAGCAGGTGTCAAAGGTTTGATCTCCAAAGGTGGTGAAGGAGTACTAAATTTTGATGCGACCGCTGGTGAAACCTTACCACGTAACGAGGCAAAAACATCCAGATCCTTCGAAGGCGCCAGACGCATCATGGCGCTCCCTTCGCGGAATCGAAGACAGAAAGGAATGGGAATAGTGGGGAAGCGTTCAAGGACAGGAGCATCCTACAAATCGAATTAAAATGAATAAAAGGATTGCTTCGGAAACAGGAAAGACTTACCGTAGAAGAAGACCGATGTTCAGGGGGAATTCCCCACTGCTGTAATAAGCTATCGCGAAGAAATGCGGGGAGACAGGCAGATAAGAACTCGGCAGCTAGAAGGATTTGTTCTGCGAACAAAGGACAATTCGCCTTTTCCATCCAGAATTCATGAATATAAAGCTAATAAGAACAATTAAAATAAAATAAAAGCAATGAGAAGTGGAATACGCACCAGATACGGGGCGGCTTCCTCGAATAAATGATATAACTCCATCGGATCGGTTTCAATGGAGTCCTCATCCCCACTTTGTAACGTCCGCACGGCCATTTGGGCTGAACAATATAAGTCCAGGCCTGAGGCAACAGATAGAGGACGCGAAGTGTTAGAAGGGAAGCAGAAGGGAACCAGAGGACGGGGATACGAAAAGGCTGGAAAGGTAGTAGCTCCATCGAAATCCGGGGAATTCTGAGAATCGAGCATAGGGGGGGAGTAATCTCCCTGTTGAAGACGAACAAAAACAGCGCTCTTGAAGAACAAAGGGAGTGTTGATTTAAATGAGAGACCCGCCAGAATTACCTGGGCCTCCATAAGAGAGGTAGGAAGAAGCGTGGTCGAAGCTGCAGCCTGAGTTTGACTCGAGGTCGAAGCCATTTTGGAAGAACGAGGTGGAGGAAGAAATGAACGGAGAAAACGGACTTCAACAAAAAATTTGTTGAACCCCGTGCCCTGGACCAAATAAACGTACACACTGAATCAGCGCGTACGTCAGAGCAGCTCTCCGCGAAATGGAAGCTGGTTCCGTGAATAGGTGAATAAAAGATTGTGAATTAAAATTTTCAAACGTGATATGAATACCGAAAAAGTATTCAATTCAAATCGAGCGCTAGATTGTTACGATTCGTAGCAGGCGTGTGAATAAATTGATAAGATGAGCGCTAGAAACCCATTTGAGGGCATCCAAATTGATTGGATAGCACGGAGAAGTAGAGATCCGAACCCAGTGATTTACATTAAAAGGAGATATAGTTTGGTCGAATCAATCTAATAACAGATTGATATCCTTTCCCTGTACAAAACTACGAATGACCGAGGACAGTCAAATTCTTTAGTTTGGGGGGGATGTCACGCCTAAATTTTGGCTAGACGTCTATGCTGTGAATTGTGACATTTTCACGTATAGATCCGTATCAAGAGGACTGTAATTGAGACCCAGATTGACAGTCAAAGTCAATACTGAATCAGTCTAATAAGTTGAAGGGACCATATACCCACACTACCACAAGTTGGTTAGTTTACCCATCCCCGATACTACCTTCGGATAGCAGTCTACCTGTTTGTCAAGCAGGATTATACCAGACTCGGACTACATCCGAAGGATGACCATTCACGTATGACATACCAAGGGTATTCTTATTGGACCTTACACTGGCAGGAGTTTGGAAGAACTTACTCAAGTGACCATGAACCGAGGATTGACTCGAAATGACTTTCTAGAACTCAGGAATCATCAAATACTCCTTCTAGAACGAGATCATGCATTAATCTAAAAGACTGCGATTTAGTCTAATAGACCAATCAAGTTGCATGGTTGAGGAAAATGACTAGAAGAACGATCGGAAGACTGCGAGGCTCCGAAGACATATCAAATGAATGTCAAAGGAGTCCTGACGTAGAAAATAATGAAGAATGCAATTAAATGAATACTATGCTTAACTCCCTTGATAGAGTATAGGCACAATGGGTGTCTATTGAAAGAGAGAAGCAATTAGTTTAATCCAGATGAATCAGATTGATAGGATTAGAATTGAGGAGAGCTGATTTGCCTCCGGACGAGGTGACAAACGATCGAAGTAAGTGTTGAACCGTATTAACGGTTGAGCACCATTCGAGTCATTCTCCAAAACAATTAAATTAAATGAATAACGAAGTACCTACCTATGTTTGGAGGTATACTTGAATCTTGGAACCAGTTATGGACCAAATAAGGACATGTAGATTCAAATTAAATGGTATCTGACCGAGTGTAGAAGTTTCCTTGCGGTTCCGAACGTTTATTGTATTAAATTAATTGTACTGTGCGACTCTATATTCTGTATGTATAAATAGCGATCCGATGTATCTGGAATACAAGTGATTTTGGGACGACGTTGCAGTGCTAATCCGTAAGAAGGAAAGACACACTCCCGCCAGACTGAAGCCTCTTTGCTAGCAGCCATTCGGGCCCGGCACTTGTGAGTATAGGAACGTCGTGTTCTGCTCCTTGTGACTGCGAGAAGTATATCCAGTTGTTGGGTATTCTTCGAACTTAAGATCAGTCGTTGGTCTTAAGGGCAAATCACGCTGTGTGGTTGTGCCAGCACATAGTTCTAGCCCTCCGTAGGGGTCTGTGTGTTTCGGTTTTAATTTACTTTGATTCAAAAACCCCAATTCTTGATATACCCAAATCAATACAAACCACAGCACGAATCGTGCTGAATCTACCTTGATCAAAGGAATATATCGAATCCTTAGAATGATTCAAATAGATTGATCAAAGCTTCTTACTTAGCTCTCAAAGCTTTGCGGAACCTTTGCCAACGCTACCCTTTGCTATTAAATAAATTTGATAGCAGTGAACTCGCATATTGTGTATTAGATTGGTTGGTTGGAGTGCCCATTAGATTCCTTCCTTTCTCTTTCACACAAAAACGAGGCAAGCTCGTTACCGTGGACGGTGCTGAAGCCACTCATAACAGTCTAACCAGACTAGAAGAAGAGGCGGGTAGTAGCGAATTCCGCGACTATCCAACGACTCCTCTCCCTAGCTCTCCACCAACCCCGACTTCACCCTTGACTCCTTTATCCCCCAGTTCCTCCCTACAATCCCTCAACCTGCCGGTACCCCCGATGACAACCCCGCTTCCCAAAAGAGATGAGCGTTCAGCTCCCAAGTTCGATCCAAAGAATGAGGCACTCTTGCCAAATTTCTTCGAAGAATTTGAACGGACTGCAAAGGCGGCAGGAATCAATGAAGACGAGGAAAGGATGAAAAAGGCAGTCCTAGGGTACCTCGATGCTAAAACCATGAGATTCTGGAAGTCCCTAGACGCCTTCGACGACGACGCAAAGACCTGGGAGGACTTTAAGACCGAAATCCTAGACTATTACCCCGGTGCTACGGGCACAGCGGAAGTTACCACAGAAGAATTGGTCCGAGTAGTCGAAACTTTCCAGAAGAAAACCATATCCACGACCCAAGACCTGGCGGAATACCACCGAGAATTCGCCGTGGTAGCGAAAGCCTTGCGCACCCAAGGAACTCTATCAGAGATCCTGATAGCGCAACACTACGTAGTACCCTTCCCAGAGAACATCCGCGCCCGCATAGACACCGGACTATATGTCCACTATCCTACCAAGAAGGTCGGTCAAGCCTATACAATCAATGAGATACGGAAAGTTGTCACCTTCCTCCTCTCCGACGCCTCAGCTCCAGTCAGCTCAGGAAGTTTTCGTAGCTGGGATCGGACGACGATCCCCCGCTCTACAACTAAGGACAATGTGGTAATCAAAACCGAACCAAAGGACTCCGAAAACACGCTATCCCAACAAGTGGCCACCCTCACTCAAATGGTGCAACAGTTGGTAAGGGACAATAAGAACCGGGAACCTGGGGCACGCGAGTCGCGCGAACCTCGAACGGATAGAGGCTGCCCGTGGGACGGTTGCCTCAGTAAATCACTAAAAGATTGCCCGGACTTAACAGAGTGGGTGACGAAAGGAAAAGTGGAACAAAATGAGAGAGGATTCGTCCAGCTGAAGGGAGGACGAGACCTACCAAATGAGACCAAATACAGGCGTGGATTGGTGAAGACTCGATTCGAACGGTACTTCGAAGAGAACCCATCTGCCAAGACCTGGATCCTCGATATCCCCCAGACACCCAAAAATCCCTTGTCTCCCGCGCTAGCCGGTATAGATATCAGTCAACACAATGCCTACACCCTCCACAGCTATCAAGGACCCTCTATGCTAGCAACCGCAGCGGCATATACTGTGAAATTCATGCCCAACCACTATGTCATGCCTTGCTTCTCCAGACCTTTCCCTTTCCTTTCCAGAGCTCCGGTTCATCACTTGTACATGTTTCCGATATTCTATGCACCATCCTTACGATCTTCACGATACATATTACCTGTCACTCCAGTAGCCACATGACATATGTACCTGACAGCCTCATGTACAGTATATAGGCTGGGGACTCCCCTCGGAGCTCCCCAGCGTGTTATTGTCAAATCTTACCTGGAAACTCTTCCTACCTGGCTTGGTCCCTTTAGTACAGTCTACTAGTACTTGCTAACAGGGCCTGACACGTCTCAACTGTCATATATTTCCTCATTATCTGTTTCCTTCATCTCTGTCTCACCTCAACTCTATTTCTCCTCTCTGTTTCCCATCTCTGGCCTCTTTCTGTCAATCCTCGTATTGTCTACGCCTCTCCTTCGACTCACCATCTACGTCGAGGCTCTACAATACGTCCTTCATCCTTTGGAACCTCCCATTAGGTTCCCAATTCTGCTTCATTGCTCCCTAAGCTCCCCACAGCTTCCCACTCGTATTGGCTACACCTCCCCTCCACATCGAAGCGGTGGTTACGCGTTACGTTCTACACCTCTAGGACCCTCTATTAGGTCTACCCAAGCTCCACAACTACCCCTGGTTAGGCTCCCCTCACCAGTATCGGCACTATCCCATACCTCCTCGTACGGCCTAGGCGGCTACTGCGTTTGCTTAGGCCCAGTCTGGGTAAGACCAGAGCAGGCCTTCTGTGCCAGGGCCTCACACACTAACACAAAATCCAACTGAGCCAAAAGGCTACTATGACAGGATAATTGTCATAGGTGGTTGGGACTATATATACCACATGTATTAAGACCTCTCCGCATAATCTTAACATATACCCTCCAGGGAGAAAGCGACGCAACTGAAGCAGCAGCGGTGAGAGATTTGATTTTCAAAATGGAAACTCGTCGATCTAAGGGACGTACCGACGCGAGGAACTCCTCGACATCTCCACCAGGCGAACCTCCCTCATCGGATTCTAACGCTGGCAACCGACCAGATCCCGAACCATCGAAGCCAATCCCTCCGAGAGTCGTGTCCCCCACTAAACCTCCAAAACCGATCATTGGAAAACTTCCCGAGAACTACGTTCCTCCCCAGGAAAGGACGGTGGGGGTACAACCCAAGGAGGACCTTAGAAACTACCGATACCAGGCCCCGATTGAAACAGAAGCCGCGGTAGAGCGTATCATCCAAACGGGCATGGCCAGCATGGTATCAGTATGGCAAGATGACCTTCTCGCCATCGCCCCGGAATACCGTAAGAAGGTGAAGGATGCCATTACGAGCCGGAGAATTGGTGTCGACGGAGTGCTACTGGACGATATGAAGGTACTAGAACCTGTTCTGATGATCGACCTCGACCCGGCAAAAGAGCTCAATTCCGTTCCAGTCTCGCAGGAAGACCTGGTGAACTTTTTCACGGACTTTGGAGACGCCAGGGAAGGGGACGGGTTTTATGTTGCAAAAGAATCGCACAGTATACGAGCTGTAAATGCAACTATTGGCGGCCGACCAGCCCATTGCATTCTCGATGGAGGCTGCAGTATCGTGGTTATGTCAGACGCGGCTTGTAACGCGTTCGGCTTTGCCTTCGATCCCGAAAAACGTATAAACCTGCAAAGTGCGAACAGGAACACCGATTGGTCTCTGGGACTAGCAAAAGATGTACCATTTCGCTTCGGGGATGTTATAGCATTCCTCCAGGTCCAGGTGGTCGATTCCCCAGCGTACGACTTTATCCTCGGACGCCCCTTCGAAATACTTATGCAAGCTTCATATGAAAATTTCCTATCTGGTGATCAACACCTCACCCTGACAGACCCCAATGACAAGACCGTGCCTACAGGTCAATAACTATAGTGGTTCTGAGGTCGAATAAGGGCCGGAAATGGCCCGGGATAACTCCGAGGTCCGGAGCTGAGTATTGGCCTGTAGTACACACTGGGAGTGGGACGTCGGTGAAGCTATTAGCAACACCCTTCACACACTGTTGTGTCCCCGGGAATATAGTGGCAAGGATATAATGTCAAGATGAGCAGCCTCGATGGGGTTCCTGTGATCCGGGAGTCCGGAGCAGCTCGGAAGCAAAGATATTAAAGAGTGGGATAAGGTGGTACCCTTGATTACAAGCTTGACTACAACGTACAAAGTATCCTAGCTTATATACCTCCAAAATACAGTCATAAGACCTCGATGAAAGCTCGGAATAATACATAGGTCACAAGGTGATTATTCCGAAGTCCGGCCGCTCCGGGCCGGGCCGGGAAGTGTATGGGGTGAATTGCATGCATATGACACCCAACACATACAAGACTACGACAATCCCAACAGTTCCCAGAGAACCTCCACGGTTCAGAAAAGAGGACAGTCGGGATTATCGAGTTTAACTCGGTATCCCGCGAAGGAGAATTCCACGCTGATCAACAGCGCTCCTTCGTGCATGGAGTTCGAAGAGTTACAGGAGGGTAAAGAGGCGGCGTTCATCGTCGAGTTGAACGCCGCTGAATTATCAGCTGACTCTTCGGAGTTCCGAGGAAGTTTTTCTATTCCACTTATTTCCGCCAGCCTCGGGGATTCCCCGAGCATCGACAAACTTAATTTAGCATTCTTACACGCTTACGCGTACCTTACCTACGATACACCCACTTTCGACTCGTTCTCCCTCTGCTCGGCAATCCCAGCTGGAGAGCCACCCCACCTACCCGCAACCACCCACTTGAGCAAGAGTCAAACTCTGCTTCAACACGACTTACTTACATGCTCTCTATCAAGTTGTAACTCGGCTACGTCGAATAAAAATTTGTGTAAATTCCCAACGTTCGCTGCGACTAAGAAGAGGTACAAGCCCGTCGAACGACGCACCCAACCGGTTCCAGCAACGCTTCCAGAAAAATTTCGGGTGGTTAGACACTTCCCATCCGACCCCCTCGAACACCTACCTACATTAAATCCGGACCCTCCGCCATTCGTTCCTACCGGACGCTATACACAAGAGCGCAAGGAGTTCATAGACTCCGTTCACGACCCGGAATTCCTCTGGCCACAAGAAATGGTGGCTATCCACCAGTTGATGATGCTGCATGAGAAGGCTTTTGCTTGGTGCGAAGAGGAAAAAGGTCAGCTGAACCCCGAATATTTCCCCCCAGTAGAAATGCCGGTTATTGAACACACGCCATGGCGCGTACCTACGCTGCCGATTCCCCCAGGACTGGTAGACCGAATTGTGGACATTGTCCGAGAGAAAATCCGAACAGGAGTATACGAACCATCCAATTCCTCCTACCGAACGCGATGGTTTGCAGTCGTCAAGAAAGACGGTACTTCCCTGCGGCTCGTCCATGACCTACAACCCCTCAACGCTGTCACCGTACGCGATTCATCCATACCTCCCATCCTCGAAAACCTCGCGGAGGCGTATGCATGCCGCGCTGTCCTCGCCACACTGGATCTGTACATAGGTTACGACGAGCGCATGTTAGCCATCACCTCACGGGACTATACAACTTTCCAAACCCCACTGGGAGCCCTCCGCCTCACCTCGATTCCAATGGGATGGACGAACTCCCTTCAAATATTCCACGGCGATATTACTTTTGTCCTACAGCCTGAAATCCCCGAACATACCGTCCCATATGTCGACGACGTCAACGTCCGCGGACCTGCTACCCGATACGAACTATCAGGGGGCGGGTACGAAACAATACCCAAGAACCGGGGCATTCGACGGTTTATTTGGGAACACCTCAACACCCTCAATCGCATCCTTACACGAATGGAGTATGCCGGCGGCACCTTCTCCGGTATGAAGACACTCCTAGCGGTCGCGGAGGCCTTAATTACAGGCCACAGGTGCTCCTACGAGGGTCGTGTTCCAGACCCGACCCGTCTGGAGAAGGTCATCAATTGGGGCCCACTCCTCAAATTAACGGACGTCCGTGCCTTTCTAGGAACCGTAGGGGTATGCCGAATATTCATAGACCGTTTTGCAGAGAAGGCCGAACCTCTGGTCCGGCTGACTCGCAAAGACATACCATTCCAATTCGGGACGGAAGAAGCGCATTCCCAGAAACTGCTCAAGGAAGCATTAGCCGCATCACCGGCCATCCGCCCCCTCAACTACTCCAACAACGCACCGATCGTGCTCTCAGTGGACTCCTGCAACATCGCCATTGGGTATATCCTTATGCAGCTCAGCCTCGGGGACCCAGCTATCCGATATGTGAATCGTTTTGGGTCAATCACACTCAACGATCGTGAGGCGCGCTATAGCCAAGCTAAACTAGAGCTGTACGGACTGTTCCGCGCCCTCCGCGCAACTCGACTATGGACCGTAGGCGCACAACACTTCGTGGTGGAAGTCGACGCATTGTACATTCGGGGGATGATTAACAATCCGGATATCCAACCAAACGCAGCTGTGAATCGTTGGATCGCGGGCATACTCCTCTTTTCCTTCACGATGGTACACGTTCCTTCTGAACGGATAGCTGCAGATGGTCCATCCCGTTGTACCCATCAGCCCGACGATGCGCCCGAAGTCGAGGATGACTTCGAAGATTGGATCGACCAAGCAAACGGATTCATGCACTTCATCAACAATTCCCCATCATCATCGTCCACCCTTAACACACTAGCAGCTCTCCCCATCTTTGCAGTAGAAACTATCGCACAGGCCGGGGAGGCGGATTCTATCCCCTATTCGGTGGTGCCTCGGTCCCATAGAGCGCTGAACATCGATAACCGACTCGATTCAGTCCGAGATTACCTTAAATCCCTCGAGCGCCCTACCGACATGTCCGATAATCAATATCAACAGTTTATTAAATACTGTTTGCAATTCTTCGTGGACTCCGGAGGACGCCTGTGGCGCAAGGACCCTCAGGGTACACACCGAATCATTATTCCCCAACACCGCAGACTCACAATCATCAAGGAGGCACACAATAACATGGGACACAAAGGCGTATGGGCCACGACGACTACGATCCGCAAACGATTCTGGTGGCCCCGACAGGCAGAAGATATCAAGTGGTACATTCGTACATGCCACCTGTGCCAACTCCGCCAAACTGAGAAACTGCGGATGCCACCGGTAGTGGCAGAACCAATGGGACTCTTTGCTAAGTGCTACATGGATGTAATGGAAATGCCTAAGTCCGGTGGCTACAAGTACATCGTCCACGGCCGTTGTTCCTCCTCCGCCTATCCCGAGTTCCGCAAGCTCCGCCGCCAAACCGGAGAAGCTATCGCAAATTGGATATTTGAGGAAATCCTATGCCGGTGGGGCACCCTGCGAGTGATCGTCACTGACAACGGGACCCCATTTGTACGGGCCCTCGATATTCTGGCCGAACGCTACGGGATCAGACATATCACCATTTCACCGTACAATTCACAGGCTGCCGGAGTAATTGAACGGAAACACTACGATGTCCGGGAGAGCCTCATAAAAGCGGCAAAAGGGGATGCAAACTCATGGTCACCGACTACCCACTCCGTCTACTGGGCTGAACGGGTCACTGCCAGACGATCCACTGGGGCAAGCCCCTACTTCTTATCCCACGGCTGCCATCCATTACTCCCTCTCGATATCGAAGAAGCTACATACCTCCTGCCTCCTCCTGAATCAATCCTCTCCACCAAAGACCTCTTATCCCGCAGGGCTCGCGAGCTTCAAAAGCAATGGGAGGATTTGGAGGACATGCGTCTCCGCATCCACCAAAACCGACTGGACAGAATCCACCGCTTCGAACAAAAACACCTACAATCTATCAAAAATTACAACTTCAAACTCGGAGACCTAGTAATAGCAAGGAATACATGCATAGAGAAAACATTCAGTGCAAAAAACCGAATGCGTTACATGGGGCCCCTCATAGTCATACGACGAAACAGAGGGGGGGCATACATTGTAGCAGAATTGGACGGCACTGTCTGGCGGACACCCGTGGGCGCATTCCGGGTCATTCCTTACCTAGCGCGCTCATCCCTGCCACTGCCAGACTTGGAGGACTTCCTTGACATCTCAACGGCGGAATTAGCCGAGCTCGAGTCCTCGGATGACAGCCAGAGTGTCGAAGACGAAATGTTACTCCCCGAGTAATCGAGGACCTCGATCCGGGCCTTCTGCGGAACAGTCCACGGACCTCTGAAAGGTTTCCTTTAATTTTTCTTTTGGTCTTTCTATCCTTTCTTTACCTTGTCTTATTTATGCTTTGCTGTTTTCCTAACCCATACTCATCATTTTGATTTCTCGCGCGTAATCTATTCAGTATTCTACACCGGTTCCTTACACATTCCTAAGCCATTCCCACCCTCGACGGACTCCTTCTTCATGGTCGGCTACCTGCTCATACTCCCACCGGAGGTTCGCCCGTAGGAGATATACACCAAAATGGTCCCCGTCGCGGTCATCCGCACTTGGCTCCGTTTGCCAATGCTTGAACACAAATCCTATGGCATCGAGTAGGGTGCGAAAACTGTAAAATCTGCCCGCACGTCAGAAGAAACCACACCGCCGTATACAAAAGCATACCTGTCGTTGCCAAAATACACCACCATCCGCGATCCGGATTCCCCATCACCCTCTTCAAACATTATGACCGAACGCGGGCGTTCCAAGGACAGTTTCTGTAACAGTGCCCTGTTCCACCCAATAGCGGCTGCCAGTGCGGTGCGAGGCAACGACGACAATGCTCCATTCGGTAGGCCGAGGAGGAGGTCGTAACAGTCCAGAGGGAACGCCGCGAGCGGTGCGCCCCCGACGGGTATGGGGTGTGCCTCTGCCTCGGAGTAAGCCCAGACAAGTTCGTACACCAAGTTAGGGTCCTCCGGTCGTTCATCGCAATGGTCCAAAGCGCGCAAGTACACGCATCGGTGGTATTCTCGGGCGTGCCACTGTTCGTGGTCGCTTAGGCTCATGGCTAGTAGGCGTAGTTTTACCCTTCATCCTTCCTGCTTTTCCCCCCCCTATTTATAGTTTTATCTTCGCAACGGGTCCCCCTGCGGCTTCGTTATTCAGCTCCCCGTCTTCAAGTTTAAAGTGGAGAGGGGATGTCGAGCTCCATATGCTTCTGCACATGGAACCCGACAATTCCTGTGCCCCCGCCGGAATCGTAGAGCAGATCGGCCTTATTCCCTCAATATTTGAGTTTTAAAGTATCATTTTGATCGACTTCGGTATTCCACTACCTCTTATAGTAACAATTAAGTAGTTATTCTGCACATACCCTTTGTTTTGAGGGTTCGTACATTTAGACATGCAGATCTAGGGTACAATGTGCCAGTACATAGGTGGTAGATAGGTGACCGAAATGGATTAGATTTTTCCCCCCTCATATTCCCTGGGGAACCTCAGATAGCCACGCAATCGTTTTGAGTAGACTACCCGGTTTGAGGTGTCTTCCGAACACAACACAACCTCCCACCGCACTCGAGACGGGTCTAATCCTAACCCGTGTAGAAGATTAGATTTAGTTTCATAACGCGCAAGTCGATTGACAAGTGCTTCAGATGGCATGTTACTTGGGATCGGTTCTATGTCGGATGTAGGGATTGGTCGGAACAATTCAGTGGGAAACTGAGCAATCGGAATCTCGATCCGTTTAAGGACTCGAGGCCTGGGCTTGTTAGGATACTTCTTATGGAAGTCCTGAACAGCTTCCTTGGCATTCGTCATATTAGCTGCAGGTTCCCACGTCATTTCATGCGGTCCATAACCTTCCCATTTTACCTTGTATTGGATGCCGTTCCGATACTTGCGTGAGTGAACTACTTCTTCTACCTCGTATTTCTCTTCTTCTCCTACTACTTCTGGAGGTGGTTCAGTGTTTTGGGGTTGTGTCGGGAACTGGGGTTCATGGTACGGGGATAGGTGTGTTTCGTTGAAGACATTATGGATTCTTTTCCATGTGCGAGGGATGTCGAGTTTGTATGAGCCGGATCCGATCTTTTCAAGAACTTTAAACGGTCCAAATCGTTTGTCACCGAGTTTCTTCATTGGACGATCTGTCGTTATGTTAGTTCCTTTGAGCCAAACTTTATCACCAGCGTTATATTCTATTGCCTCGTTCCGGTGTTTGTCATATTGGCGCTTCATGTCCTCAGCGGCTTTTTTCAGTGCCGATCCTACTTCTTCTCTGATCCGTTTCATACTATCGGCAAACTCCTGGGCCGTCGGGTTTTTTGACGTCATCCTCGGTGTGGTTCCTTTGTATGGTCTGCCGTTGTCTGCGTAGAAGGGTGAAACTTTTGTGGCTGAGTGTACTTGGTCGTTATATGCAAACTCCATCATAGGAAGCCATTCATGCCAGTCACTCTGATGATGATTCACAAAAAGGCGGATGTAATGTTCAATTTCTTGATTTATCCGTTCCGTCTGGCCATTAGTCTGAGGGTGGTATGCAGTTGTATAGTTGCTTTCGATTCCCAGCAACTTGTACAGTTCCTTCATGAAGCGGGCGTGGTACTGAGGGCCTCGATCGTGGACAATCTTCCGGGGCATTCCATGGACTGGGAATACTTTGTCACGATAGACACGTGCCATCCCTTCAGATGTTATTGTAGTATGCGTGGCAAAGAGTCGTAATCTCTTTGTGAAGTGATCAACAAACACGCTGATGGCATTATATCCTCCAGACTCCGGTAACTCGCCGATCATATCCGTTCCGATGATTTCCCAAGGCTCAGATGGTATGTCATGTGGATGTAATGGTCCTACAGGCTTGGTACGATGTGTCTTTGTAGCTTGACATTTTTCGCAGCCTTCCACATAGATCCTAACGTCCCGACTGATTCCTGGCCACCAGTAATTGCGTGTAATCAACTCAATGGTTTTGTAGCGGCCGGGGTGTCCTGCTGTCTGGGCATCATGATGTACCTGTATGATCCATCCTCTGAGTTCTTTGTCCTTAGGGACATAGATACGTCCTTGCCAAACTGCTAGTCCATCCTCAGTCTCAAGCCATTCCTTGTCTTTAGATTCTAGGGTGACTTGTACAAGCTTGTCTCGCTGGTTTTTCTTTCTACGGATGAGATTAAGTAGATCATCTTCGGGGGCTGACATCTGATCCGTTATCTGAGAAATGAAAAATTCTGGTTTTAGCAGCGTGACGTTGGTATTGTCATTCTCCCCTTTCACAAGGCCTGACATCCGTGACAGGGCATCGGCTTTTCCCATTGATTTCCCAGGCTTATGGAAGAGCTTGATATGATACTCCGCGATTTCGACTACCCATCTGGCTTGTCGTCGGTTCAACTTCTGAGGTTTCCGGAAATACTGGAGATTTTGGTGATCTGTAAAGACTTCAACAGGTTCTTTCGCGCCCAGTAAGTACTGCCTCCAGTCCGAGAGGGAGTCCATGATGGCCATCATCTCCTTGTCGTAGATTTCATAGTTCCGTTCAACCTCATTGAGTGACCTGGACCTGAAAGCTACCGGTCTCCACTTTCCGTCGACGTTCTGTGACAAGACTGCACCATTAGCGTAGTCAGAGGAATCGGCTTCAACTCGGAACTCTCCAGCTTCTCTCGGGATAATGAGAGTGACTGTTAAGATCATGCACACCGTGTAACCGTGCCAGAGGTCACAGAGTGTCTAAGAGTGGAAGACGAGTGGGACAGTAGTGAAGTTATTAACAACACTGCCATTACGCTGTTAGTCCCCGGAGATCAAGAGTATAAGAGGGAGGAGCTAAGTAGCAGCCAAGTCGGAGCGGCGGTATCGCCGGTGACGAGGAGCGAACCAAAGAACGTATAAGTCCTAAGGTAGAGTAGAATGTACTTCAAGGCAGTGAGCCTGAAGACTTAGAGGAGCAAAGAGTTAAGGAGGGAATCTAAGTTGATCTAAGTTGATAATTAAACTGAGGAACTACAGTAGCGTACAAGCAGTATTTATATCTACGGAGCGGCGCAGCGGAGCGGAGCATCAGACTAACTACTAGGAGTTATACGTGTAGTTCTGCAGGGTAAAGTAAAAGACAATAAGGAGGGACTAGAATGAATGGGTATGTGTAGCGAGAAAGAACAATAAGGAGAGATTACAATAAAAGGCAGATCTTCGGGATACCGAGCGGCGACGTGGAGGCCCGAGGCATGGACTTGACAGTGACGTCTTCGATGATCCGGTCTTTCAACCGATCAAATGCATCCTGTTCAAGAGATGTCCATTCCCAAGTCACATTCCCTGTGAGTCGTGTTAGGGGTTTGGCAATTTTACTGAAATCTCGGATGAACCGGCGGAAGAAGTTGCAAAACCCTAAAAACGATTGTAGTTCACGTTTTTTCTCTGGTGGCTGCCAGGTTCGAACTGCTTCAACCTTTTTTGGGTCCATCCGGATTTGTCCATTGCCTACAATGATTCCGAGATATTCGACCTCCCTAGCCTCAAAGGTACACTTTTCAGGTTTCAAGTATAGCTTGTTGGCTTTTAGGATATCAAGAACCTTTCTGACGATGACTCAGTAATGAGCTTGCCTCGTTTTTTGTGTGAAAGAGAAAGGAAGGAATCTAATGTGCACTCCAACCAACCAATCTAATACACAATATGCAAGTTCACTGCTATCAAATTTATTTAATAGCAAGGGGTAGCGTTGGCAAAGGTTCCGCAAAGCTTTGAGAGCTAAGTAAGAAGCTTTGATCAATCAATTTGAATCGTTCTAAGGATTCGGTATATTCCTTTGATCAAGGTAGGTTCAGCACGATTCGTGCTTGGGTTGTATTGATTTGGGTATATCAAGAATTGGGGGTTCGAATCAAAGTAAATTAAAACCGAAACACACAGACCCCTACGGAGGGCTAGAACTATGTGCTGGCACAACCACACAGTGTGATTTGCCCTTAAGACCAACGACTGATCCTAAGTTCGAAGAATACCCAACAACTGGATATACTTCTCGCAGTCACAAGGAGCAGAACACAATGTTCCTATACTCACAAGTGCCGGGCCCGAATGGCTGCTAGCGAAGAGGCTTCAGTCTGGCGGGAGTGTGTCTTTCCTTTTTATGGATTAGCACTGCAACGTCGTCCCAAAATCACTTGTATTCCAGATACATCGGATCGCTATTTATACATACAGAATATAGAGTCGCACAGTACAATTAATTTAATACAATCAATGTTCGGAACCGCAAGGAAACTTCTACACTTGGTCAGATATCATTTAATTTGAATCTACCTGTCCTTATTTGGTCCATAATAGTTCCAAGATTCAAGTATACCTCCAAACATAGGTAGGTACTTCGTTATTCATTTAATTTAATTGTTTTGGAGAATGACCCGAATGGTGTTCAACTGTCATTGCTGTTCAACACTTACTTCGATCGTTTGTCACCTCGTCCGGAGGCAAATCAGCTCTCCTCAATTCTAATCCTATCAATCTGAGTCATCTGGATTAAACTAATTGTTTCTCTCTTTCAATAGACACCCATTGTGCCTATACTCCATCAAGGGAGTTACACATAGTATTCATTTAACTGCATTCTTCAATATTTTCTATGCCAGGACTCTTTGACATTCATTTGATATGCTTTCAGAGCCTCGCAGTACTTCGATCGTTCTTCTAGTCATTTTCCTCAATCATGCAACCGTATTGGTCTATTAGATTAAATCGCAGTCTTTTAGATTAATGCATGATCTCGTTCTAGAAGGAGTATTTGATAATTCCTGAGTTCTAGAAAGTCATTTCGAGTCAATCCTCGGTTCATGGTCACTTGAGTAAGTTCTTCCAAACTTCTGCCAGTGTAAGGTCCAATAAGAATACCCTTGGTATGTCATACGTGAATGGTCATCCTTCGGATGTAGTCCGAGTCTGGTATAATCCTGCTTGACAAACAGGTAGACTGCTATCCGAAGGTAGTATTGGGGATGGGTAAACTAACCAACTGGTGGTAGTATGGGTATATGGTCCCTTCAACTTATTAGACTGATTCAGTATTGACTTTGACTGTCAATCTGGGTCTCAATTACAGTCCTCTTGATACGAATCTATACGTGAAAATGTCACAATTCACAGCATAGACGTCTAGCCAAAATTTAGGCATGTCATCCCCCCAAACTAAAGAATTTGACCGTCCTCGGTCATTCGTAGTTTTGTGTAGGGAAAGGATACCCAATCTGTTATTAGATTGATTCGACAAGACTATATCTCCTTTTAATGTAAATCACTGGGTTTGGATCTCTACTTCTCTGTGCTTTCCAATCAATTTGGATGCCCTCAAATGGGTTTCTAGCACTCACTCTATCAATTTATTCACACGCCTGCTACCAATCGTAACAGTTTAGCGCTCAATTTGAATTGAATACTTTTTCGGTATTCATATCACGTTTGAAAATTAATTCACAATCTTTTAATCATCTATTCACAGAATGAGCTTCCATTTCACGGAGAGCTGCTCTGACGTACGCGCTGATTCAGTGTGTACATTTATTTGGTTCAGGGCACGGGGTTCAACAAATTTTTCATTGAAGTCCGTTTTCTCCCTTTATTTCTTTCTTTCATTTCGTTCGTCAAAATGGCTTCGACCTCGAGTCCAACTCGAGCTTCAGCCTCTTCCACGCGTTTACCATGCTCTCTAATGGAGGCCCAGGTGATGCTTGCGGGTATCTCGTTTAAATCTACTCTGCCTCTTTTCTTTGAAAGTGCTGTGTTTCAACGACTTCAACAAGGCGATTACTCCCCTCCTATCATCGATTCAAATAACTCTCCGGATTACGATAGATCTGGTCCCTTCCCCGCTTTTTCGTATCCTTGCTCTTTAGTTCCATTCTGTTTCCCTTTTGAAACTTTGCGCCCTTTGTCAGTAGCATCAGGCTTGGATCTGTATTGTTCTGCCCAAATGGCAGTTCGGACATTACAGGTTTTGACGGACGATTCTCCTTCCACCGAGTCCTCGGGAGATTACGATGTTTTCGAGGAGGCTGCACCATTTTTGGTGTGTAACTGAAAATCCCTCCTACATCGTTTATATTAATGGTTTTCATTAGGTCTATATCCGGGACTTCTGGATCGGTCGGGCTAATTGCCCTTTATTTGCGGAGCAGGTTCTATTGTCGGCAGAATCCCTATCTCTTGGTCTTCCCATTTTTCTTCGTGACAACCTGACGCAACAATGGGGGGTTCCACCGGAGCACCGTTCTTCAGCTGAAGTAAGTGTTCCTTTCCCATTGAATTCTCTTCATTCTCATTTAATTTCATTTACAGGGTGTTCACAAATTCGAACGATTCCCTGCCATTCCAATTCCGTTTTGCTTACGCTTTCATGAGGGAAGCGCAATGATGCGTATGGTTTCGTCTAAGGATTTTGATCCCTTTGCCTCACTTCGAGGCCAAAGTCTTCTTCCTGGGGTTCCGAAAACGGTTTCCCCTCCCAAGGTTTCCGATGTAATCTTGCCTTCCCCTGCCAGTAAAGCACAAGCTGTGCCCCCCAGGGTACTTCAAAGGAATCGGGAAGTCGAAAGCCTCAAGGCTGACGCTTCCTCGTTTCGTAAGTTTTACTTTAATTTCTCAATTTCATTTTGTTTATCCATTTTATTTTTCTTCAGTTGCTTCTCCCCGGTCCACTCGTTCAAAAGACTCCGATAATGAGCTCTTAAGAGGATCCCCTTCTGTGGACAGCAAGAAGCCTAAATCCAAGACTACCATCAAAGTAGTTGAAGATTCTAAAGCTTCCAATTCCCCTCCTGCTGGTACAGCTTACAAAAGGGTTCGTCTTCCCCCTCGTTCGAGGAAGATCGCGCCAATTACCGCAAAAGGCAAATCCCGACAGGTAGTCGTTTCTGATGACGACTCTGCTTCCAATGAAGTAGAGTCTGAAGATGAGGATGAGGATGAGGACTCTGCGCCCCCTCCAAAACGTCTCAAATCGAATTCTACAATCCCAGGTAACTTTTTCTGGTATCTTTCCATCTAATTTATTCATTTGATTGATTGCAGCTTCGATTCCTTGTTGTTCAGCCAAGAAGATGCCCGTACCAAAACATACGTCAAAAAAGGCTTCCAAGCCCGCTCCTGTGCATTCCCCTGTTAGTACCTTTCAACCGGTACTACTGGCGGATGCCAAGGGACGACTACGACTCCCTAATCAGTCTTCGGGTAACTTTACACCCTTCCCTAAGTTTGCTCATGCTAGGGTAGGTTTTAGTTGATTAATTTCATTCACATAACACTAAATCTATTGATTTAATAGAATAGCGCTGCTTTAAGTCGAGAAAATCCCCTACTGGCAATCAACCCTGACTTTGTCGAGCTGGGCTCCATCTTGGAGACTCAAAACGCTCGTTTCACGATGCGGGACTTGATGCAGGTTAATCGGGTGATTCGCGATGTAAGTTATTTTCTAAACCTTATTTTAATTTTTGAGCTAAATGCTCATTCATTTTCAATTTATCTAGCCTTCCATTCCCAGCCAAGCTTGCGTTTCGGCGCTCGCTCGAGGGGACTTGGAGGCAAATTCAGCTCCTCTACCAGGATATAAGTGCCAGGCATGCTCCTCACGGAGTCTTAAGTGCTTGTGTTCCTTGGATGTGGAGCTGGCTATGGATGCGCTCAATGCGCTTCATAAGGCCTCAACTAGCAGTACGCATAGTAAGTTTTCCCTATTCAATTTAATTTCAACTTATTTAATTTAATGCATTTTGATTGTTTTTAGATCTAGCCAACTCATTGCGACGAGCCATGGACCTTAACGACCAAATGAAGCAAGCTGGGTCTCTTTTTGATACGACGAAGGAGCTCTTCCTGTGGTCCATTCTGGACCTTCAAAATGCAGGGGTGGACCCCATCGTCGTATTCGAGGCCCTCAAGGCTGCTGAGCCCAATTGTCGGGCAATCAACTTAAATGAGTGGACCTTCTTGGCCACTCTATTCCGTTGGCCCAGTCCATTCAATTTGAGTGGGCTGGATTTTGATAATCGGACTCCTGGCGAATGGATCGAACTGCTATGCAGCATCCGTTCCGGGGAGTCAACGGCGCACATCAACAGCGAAGGTCACCTGGTCGAATCTTCTCTGCCTCCCGATTTGGCTGCCGATAACGAGCTTGCCTCGTTTTTGTGTGAAAGAGAAAGGAAGGAATCTAATGGGCACTCCAACCAACCAATCTAATACACAATATGCGAGTTCACTGCTATCAAATTTATTTAATAGCAAGGGGTAGCGTTGGCAAAGGTTCCGCAAAGCTTTGAGAGCTAAGTACGAAGCTTTGATCAATCAATTTGAATCGTTCTAAGGATTCGATATATTCCTTTGATTAAGGTAGATTCAGCACGATTCGTGCTTTGGTTTGTATTGATTTGGGTATATCAAGAATTGGGGTTTTTGAATCAAAGTAAATTAAAACCGAGACACACAGACCCCTACGGAGGGCTAGAACTATGTGCTGGCACAACCACACAGCGTGATTTGCCCTTAAGACCAACGACTGATCTTAAGTTCGAAGAATACCCAACAACTGGATATACTTCTCGCAGTCACAAGGAGCAGAACACGACGTTCCTATACTCACAAGTGCCGGGCCCGAATGGCTGCTAGCGAAGAGGCTTCAGTCTGGCGGGAGTGTGTCTTTCCTTTTTACGGATTAGCACTGCAACGTCGTCCCAAAATCACTTGTATTCCAGATACATCGGATCGCTATTTATACATACAGAATATAGAGTCGCACAGTACAATTAATTTAATACAATAAACATTCGGAACCGCAAGGAAACTTCTACACTCGGTCAGATACCATTTAATTTGAATCTACATGTCCTTATTTGGTCCATAACTGGTTCCAAGATTCAAGTATACCTCCAAACATAGGTAGGTACTTCGTTATTCATTTAATTTAATTGTTTTGGAGAATGACTCGAATGGTGCTCAACCGTTAATACGGTTCAACACTTACTTCGATTGTTTGTCACCTCGTCCGGAGGCAAATCAGCTCTCCTCAATTCTAATCCTATCAATCTGATTCATCTGGATTAAACTAATTGCTTCTCTCTTTCAATAGACACCCATTGTGCCTATACTCTATCAAGGGAGTTAAGCATAGTATTCATTTAATTGCATTCTTCATTATTTTCTACGTCAGGACTCCTTTGACATTCATTTGATATGTCTTCGAAGCCTCGCAGTACTTCGATCGTTCCTCTAGTCATTTTCCTCAACCATGCAACTTGATTGGTCTATTAGACTAAATCGCAGTCTTTTAGATTAATGCATGATCTCGTTCTAGAAGGAGTATTTGATGATTCCTGAGTTCTAGAAAGTCATTTCGAGTCAATCCTCGGTTCATGGTCACTTGAGTAAGTTCTTCCAAACTCCTGCCAGTGTAAGGTCCAATAAGAATACCCTTGGTATGTCATACGTGAATGGTCATCCTTCGGATGTAGTCCGAGTCTGGTATAATCCTGCTTGACAAACAGGTAGACTGCTATCCGAAGGTAGTATCGGGGATGGGTAAACTAACCAACTTGTGGTAGTGTGGGTATATGGTCCCTTCAACTTATTAGACTGATTCAGTATTGACTTTGACTGTCAATCTGGGTCTCAATTACAGTCCTCTTGATACGAATCTATACGTGAAAATGTCACAATTCACAGCATAGACGTCTAGCCAAAATTTAGGCGTGTCACCGAGGTCCTCGAAGACCTCAACGAAGTGGAGAAGGGATCGGCGGACGAGGGTGCTAGCAGTCAAGTAGGGGGATCGGTTCCTATGGAGCTGGACCTCCCTGCGATCGAGAGTTTGGCCGAGCTACCTCTGTCTCCTGAAAAGGGGGCAGAGCAAGCTCAGACTCTTGACTCATAGCTGGTTCATCGGAGTGTCGTTTTATTAAATTTATTTTGTTTTTCCATACACGCACGGACGGACAGGTTTTTATGCCCTTATATCTCACTATAGCTGACCACTCGCAGTCATGTCGTCTTTATGGGTCTTCAGACCCAAAATCTCATCTATGGACCTTTTCAGGACCACCGGTCAATCGCGACCATTTTGTTTTCATTAGATTTATTAATCTAATATCTTTTTGTATCTTTTCTTGTATTTCTTGTAGGTAGCTTTACCTATTGCTCTTTTGTGGATAGCCTTTTGCTATCTTGTCCATATCAATCTACGAGCTTTCATGCTCATCTTCTTATTAATTCGAATGAGTGAAACTAAGTCTCATTTAATTTGAATGAATTCATATATCCATGGTTCACTCCATATATTTTTCAACTCAATTCCTTTGAATAGGGGTTTAACGTAGGACTCCATTCCGGATCCTGGTATGAACTTTCACGCGAGATCAGGTCCGCAAGACTTTGCTGTTTTTGTTGTCCTGAGTGCTCAAGTCGATCTCCGTTCGCCATTGATCATAACAACGTCGGGAGGTATTCTCAACTCCACTTTCAGGTTCTGAGCGCAGTTTCTTTACTCACTCCGCATATTTTGACCTTCTGTATGATCATTTTGATCAATTCTGGGTCGCTGCGTTTGCAATACCATTCAATTTAATTGCAAAACTATTAGTCTAATTGAAATCTTGTAAATTTTCAATCAAATCGATATCCTCCTCCCCCAAACTAAAGAATCCAACTGTCCTCAGTTGTCCTAATTTGGTCAGGAGTTTGATTTCACTCTTTTCGGTATAAAAGCTCAGGCTCATTGGCTTTCAATATGCCATTCATTCCAAGTCGACTTGCATTAGTCGAACTTAGTCAAGCTCTCATTCCATACCAAGCTCCATCAACATCAATCATCATTCATCCCAGCATGCCTATCCATCACAAGAAGGATCTTGACATCGCTCGAGTTGCAGAGCCCCACTTGGGTGCTTTGCAGCAGCTACTTGCTTCGTACAAAGGCAAGAAGACGAATAATCCTGACAAGGCAACAATCTCTGTCCTATGTCGGTCTACCGAGTATCTTCATGATCTCTTGGTATGTTTTATTTATTCAATTTAAATGATTCGTATTAATTTAATTCGTTTATTATCAGGAAAAGCCTGTTACCCTTCGTAGTCATGTTAGACAGATTTCTAACTTGACTGCTCGTCAGAGCATTATCGATACTTTGTGTCTCGGGCACAAACTATTTCCTGACATTGTCAGTGATTCTCATTTCGAGCAACATCTTAAATTCATGGCTTTTGCCAATGATGCTCGTGTACGTATTAATTTTATTCGTGACCATTCACATTAATAGTCTTTTCAGAACACTTTCGTCAGGAATCGTCTCCTCAATCGTGCTCGCTCTGTTCATTCGGATCACAAGGCATCTACTCGTTCCGATAATTCTCGTTTCGTGAAGAAGTCCAAGAAGAAAACAACAAGATTTGCTTCTTCTCGTGACGTCAAACGTGAACTTAGATCTGTTCGTTTCGACTCTGATGTCGAGGTAAATCTTCAGATCTAATCTTAAGTAATTTGATTTATCAATTTTGTTCAGATGAACTCAGCCTCCGAGGACAAGTTGGTGTCTGGAACTGAATGCAGTTTCAAACAGAAGCCAGCTCTCTCTTTTATCAAGGTGAGTCCAATTTGTATCATATTTTGTATTCACGACTTATGCTATGTCGTAGAATCGTCGCAGCACTCCCTATCCAACCAGTGGTTCCAACAAAGGATCCAATGCGGATGAAAAGTTTGCTGTGAACGGTGTTCCCCCTCGTCCTAGCAAGATGCATTGCCACGCTGACAGTCATGTTTCTTCTAACTGTATGTCGTGTCTTGCTGAAGATGAAGGTGATTCAATTTAATTCGAATCCGATTCAAATGGATTCTTATTTTGTGTTTCAGTGACCCATAGCAAGCATATCAATCATGCTCTTGCTCAAGTCATATCTTCTAATCTCGATACTCCGCCGGCTCCTCTCGAGTTGCAAAGTACCAAATTCATTGCTGCTACACTGAACTTTCAAGCAGCTGAATTCGAATTTAACGCCAACTTGGTCAAGACTTATGCAACTCGTGCACGTATTGCCAAGGTAATTGCGGACAAAGCTTGCAGCATCCTGAAAAGTCGTCAAGATCCTGGATCAGACTCTTCTGCTTCTGACGCAAGTTTTGCTACTGCTCAGAGTATTCCCACCACTGGTTCTGAGGACACTGTCGTCACTCCTACGGAGGTTGCTGTTCCAGTCATTAAGACCGTCGAACGAGCTACTACTCCATTCACTCGTGGTGTAACTCCTATGATGGAAGACAAAGGACACGTCTCTGCCTAGGTCTGCAATTCATCTAATTGATTTTTATTTAAACTGATACACCATCATTTAGATGTATTCATTTAAAATTTATAAATATTATAAAAACAGTTCTTCGTGTTGATTCACTGTCTTTACATGGCTTCCTATGTTCATATTCATTCATTCCATGCCTACTGTCTTTACGCCATCACAGCTGTATAGTAGATACATCATCTTACCATCGCCATTCATTTTATGATGTTCGTTTGTAACAGTATATCACCAGAGTTTCAATCTAATTATTGATCCTCTTCTGGTGTCATCCAATATTCATCTTCGTCTTCCACCATTAAATCTAATTGTTCAGCAGTTAAGTCGATGAGCTCGTGAATATTGTTTGGCAATTCAATTGGTTCATTTCGTGTAAAATGCGGCAATACTCTGAAGGCTCCGACCTTCTCTTTGAGTACTGTTCCATCCATTTCAGCAATAATATAAGAGCCACCCTTAGTTCGTCTGATTACGACCATACGTCCTCTATATCTTGGATACATCTTTCTATCCAAACTCTTTTCAATTCCAGAATTCCTAACCTGGACCAATTGACCTGGTTTGAAATTCCAATCTCTAATTGTATGTCTATATTTTCGTTCAAATCTTCGTAGCTCCGCAACTTTGTTTGCATCTACTCTTCGTCGTACTTTCTCAATGAATGAGGTATGTTTCGACAGAGCTTGAGCACGATATCCAATTAATTCATCTCCGGTTAAGACTCTATTAGGTGGATTCACCAACCAAGTTGATTCCACTATATCAAAGGGAAGCAATGGTTCAGCTCCTGTTACCAGGAAATACGGAGAACAACCTAGACCACGTCTTGGTGTTACTCTATCCGCCCATAGTATCATTTTCAAAAAGTAGAACCACTTAGATACATCTCCACCAGTTGCTTTGATTAAGGCCTGGCGTATGTCCAAATGCGCTCTTTCAATCTTTCCATTAGCTTGAGAGTTGTAGGCGGAAATTCTTATTCCCTTAATTCCATACTTCTCCTCTAACCAAGCCAGCATGTTTTTCATTTGACCTGCATTATTGGTCACCACTTCTTCAGGACATCCCCAACGACAAATTATATCGTCAAAGAACCATTCACCTAAAGTTCTAGCATTTTCATGTTTTACTGCTCGGGCCTCAGACCACAAAGACAGTGAATCCCTTCCATGGATGATGTATTTGCATCCATTAGATGGAATCGACATTATCATTGTATCAACATGTACCTTCTGAAACAATGAAGGTGTATGCATCAATGTAGGAGGTGCTCTCAACAGCTTCATCTGTCGATTTTGACACTCCTGACATGATCTCACATACCATTCCACGTCTTTATATATGTCAGGCCACCAGAATCGTTTCTGCAAGAAATCATTCGTTGCAAAGACTCCTTTGTGTCCTAAACAATCATGTGCACTATTCAACATGTGCATATGCTTTTCTTTTTCCACCACTAATTGTGGTTGATCAGGTTGATCAGTATTCCTATGGTACAACCTTCCTTGGTCGTCCACTTGAAATTTCTTAATCAATCTAATAAATTTAATCCGTTCTTCTTTCAAAATTTCACCCAGAACTTCATCTGATGGGTTCGCCAAGTACTTCCTAATCAAAGGAATTAGTTCATCCAATCTATTACCCTCAGAAGATCTATGTGCTTCTGGGTACGGATTATTTTGAACAAATTCTTCGTCGAAAGTAGGGAATAAATTCCTACTGAAGACTTCACATGTCTCGTTTTTGGAGTCTAACATGTAGTTCCTACGAATCTCGTAGCTGCGCTCTTCATCCAGAGCTTCTTGTACATCTAATTCAATATCATCAGCTTCTTGAGCTGTTTCGTATAAGTAACCACTTCTAGGGTCAATTTGATCTTTGAAGTCATCAAATTGATACGGCTCTTCCGTTTCCCCATCTCCCATAATAAAATTAATTGGTTCCCCACCATCCTCATCAACGTAATCTTCTGGATTTATTTCTGGACGCTTTGTTTGCCATTCACCAGGTGTGATTCGTGATAATCCATCAGGACCATGGGTTGCACCTTTTACATGGATTAATGTAAAGTGATAGTTTCGTACATGCTCAATCCAACGGTTTATGGTTGCATTAGGACCACAACTAGGATTGTCTAGCATTCCTTTTATATAACTAGCATCGGTTTCAACTGTTAAACGTCTACATCCGTAGACGTGATAATAACTAGCTTCCAATGCTAATTTCAAGCCATACAATTCTCTCTTAGATTGCGAGAATCGTGCTTCGCATTCATTCAAAGTCATTGATCCAAAGTAATTGAAGAACTTCTTCTTTTCAGACGGATCAATTTGATAGATATACCATCCTACAGCCTTGTAAGAGGTATCCACCGCTAAGTAAACATCCCAATCAAAATTAATTGGTCTCAAAGCTGGACAGTCTCGGATTCCATCCTTTAATTCGTCCATTGCTTTGTTGCATTTTTCATTCCATTCAAATGGAACGTTACTCGTCAACTTAGTCAACGGAGCTGCTTTCTTAGCAAAGTTCGCAATGAACATTCTCAATTGACTTGCAGTTCCTAAGAATGCTCGAACCTCTGTCTTATCACGACATGGAGGCCATTCTAGGACTACTTGAGCAATATGTTCTTCTGGCATACTGCCTTCATAGGTACATCTATGTCCTACGACAATTGTTTCTTCACAACAAAGAAATGCTTTGGTTCCACTGAAGGTTCCTCCTGCATATTTCATTTGTTGTATTACTCTATTCATGTTCTGGAAATGTTCCCAAACAAATCGTCTAATTCCAGGATTCTCTGGAATACTTTCGTAACCTCCTTCTGGTAATTCATATTGAGTTGATGGTCCTTTTACAGGTACATCATCAATGTAAGGAATTGTTACGTGTGGTATTTCATCTCGTAGAATATATGTCACGTCGTCGTGAAATATAGGTACTGAATTTGTCCACCCCATAGGTAGTTTTACTAACCTATGTGGTCCATACGGCGTTTGAAACGTCGTCATGTCTCTAGACAATTGATCTAATTCTCGTTTGTCATATCCAACATATAAATCTAAGGTTCCTCCACAAGATCTTCCACTGAAGGATCTTGCTAGATCTGCAGTTGCACGAGGTATGCCTGAGTGCTGGATGGTAACCTTATTCAAAGGTTCCAGACTATGTACTAGTCGTAGACTCTTGCCATCTTTCTTAATGACACAGAACCATTTCGAACGATAACTAGCATTCGATGGTTCGTATATTCCTGAGTCAATTTTACTTTTAATTATTTTGCAGACATCCTCAAAGATACCTGGTGGAATTGGTATATTCCTTTCGACCCACGGTTCATGTGGAATGACAGGTACTTTCACGGGTGGAAAGAATTCATCTTTAAAGGTTCCAGCTTCACTTGGTTCCCAGGCAAAACCTCCTTCTTGCTTACACATCATTTCGTGCATAAGATTTCTTTCTTGTTCCCACAAAAATCCTTCAGGATGATTCTTATCTATTATCTCTTTCCTTTCTTCCGTATATCTTCCCATAGGAACAAACAGTTTAGGATGTTTCGACAATTCAGGTAGTTCCAACAACATGTCATGAAGTCTCATGATGCGCCCTTTGATGCGCCATCAGCGGTGTGTTCCCATCAATCTCTTTTCATATGTTTATTGTACTTGTTCACATGACCATCCCAATACTTCTATTTGTTTCCATACGCTTCTATACAACTCGTCCTTATTCATCGATTAGCTCATTATGATTCATTATCGACTCATTATTACTCGTATATATTGATTCCTCACTCTTGTTCCATATTGCATCGTTATTTACAATCGCTTACTCATTAGACAGAAGTAGTATATAAAGAGCAGTAGGTAGATCCTAGTTCCCCATCTCGACCTCTTGGTCATTGGGCAACTAGGCAAGTACTTGTATCCCCTTAGATACTACTTATCTAACTTGGTCATTGGGCAACTAGATTCCCTTTTGATTACTGGTGTGATTGGCCTCTGACGCTATCCCACTGTTGTTCGAGATCACTATTCCCTTTATCTGTGCTTTGTGCTTGTCTCCGTGCCTTTTCACTGTCGCTTCTCAGCGTACTCAGACTTCCTGCCTCCCGCTTCCTGCCTCATCGCAACATTAGGTCGAGATCTTCTACTTGTACCATCAGCCTGGTGAGCTGATCCTACAAGGTATTCACCATGTCTACCTTCGGAGTCAACGTTGATTGCTCCAACCACTTCCACGCACTTGATACTGAAACCAACACCACCTGTTACTGGGACACTGAAGAAGAAGAGTGGGAACCCTGCTCCAGACAACCATGCCCTAATCAATACGAAAACACATTCAACGCAAAACCGAACGACCGTTACCAACCCATCCACAGACCAGCACCACCTGCCAGGGTAGGACGAATCAGTACTCCCAGTACTTCCACTTCTGCGCTTCCATTAATATCCACGGAACCATCAGCTCCCGCTGTCACTGAGACTACAGCCGACCCCGATATTGAAATACAATCAGTCCCTGAAGAAGACATGTCCTCATCACAAGACGTTCGAGATGCTATTATGGAGCTTACAAAGAACCAGGCTAAGCTCCAAGACGTGGTCTCTGACCTAGTAAGCGGCCTCAGCACTACCAAAAGTGTTGGTAAGCCACAGAACTACAATGGAAAGCGAGGAGAAGATGCTCGACGCTTCCTAGCGGCCTTTGAGCTGTGGGCTAACTCTGTCCCCGCTCTTTCCTCAGATCGTAAAAAGAAAATCACATCTGCCATTACATACCTTGAAGGAGATGCAGCTATCTGGGCCACTCCTATCTCCGAAACTATCAACCAATCAAACATAACTGGCTCAGGAGTAGCCTTCCCATACGATACATGGAAAGAATTTGTCACAGCGTTCAAAACGCGTTTTGAGACCACAGATGCCTCGGCAGATGCCAAACAGCTCCTTAAACGGCTCTACCAGAATAGGACCACAGTGGGAACCTATGCCTCCACCTTCCAACAGTATCCCTGACACCCCTCAATCAGCCACTCCAAGTACCACCATCGCTGCGACACCGGATCTTGCCCAACTGTTAAAGGAGCTTGCTGCCAACCAACAGGTCCTCGCAGGACAGATCACTGAACTGCACAAGAATTTTTAAGATGGGAACCCGCCACTGCTGCAGCGTTGTTCCCTAAATTGTACTCAGAATCTCAATCATCCATATATGCTTCTATCACCTCCTGTACTATTAGCACACTAGAATTCAATAACGCTTCTCACTTTCGCGTGCCGATAGAACTTAAAGGACGATTCCGGAGTACAACAAGTGCAGCTATGATTGATTCCGGGGCCACTGGTCTCTTTCTGCATCAGAAATTCGTGAACAGACATCATGTCTATATCAGGCCATTACCCCATCCCATTGAACTCTATAACATTGATGGTACTGCCAATTTAGCCGGCCGTATTACCCACTTTGCACGACTCTTAACCAAGGTAGACCAAAACAAACCCCAGATCCTGGAATTCCTTGTCACCAACATTGGATCAGAAGATGTGATCTTAGGATTGCCCTGGTTGCGCAAGGTAAACCCCGATATCAACTGGCAGAAGGGACAAATCCAGACCCCGACGACATCTATGATCCGCTGTCAAGGAGCTACTACAGAACCTGCAGAACCTAGCAAAGAAGAACAGGTCCAGGAGTCCAGCAGTCCTTCCAACCCCACTTCAGAAGGTAAAACTCACTTAGAAACCATTGAAGAGGAGGGTGAAGCCTTCGAGGAACCTGAAAGTCCGCTATACCGGCTGACTGGAAATCGCAAACGACGTCGTGCCTGGCTCCGCGCAGGGGTTATCCAGGAAGTAACAGAGGAGCTGTGGTGCGCTGCTGGATACACCTATTCCCAACAACTGGCAGAAGCAGCGAACAAGGATAAGCCTCGGAAAACCTTTGAAGAAATGATACCCAAACCATATCGACGTCATGCCAAGGTATTTTCCGAAAAGGAGAACGATTACCCGAACATAAGCCCTGGGACCATGTGATCGATCTTAAACCCGATGCTCCGGAAACTATGCGTACCAAAATCTACCCGATGTCAGTTAATGAGCAGGAAGAGTTGGACCGATTCTTGGAAGACAATCTCCGAAAAGGGTACATTCAACCATCCAAATCACCCCTTTCCTCACCTGTGTTCTTCATTAAAAAGAAGGATGGCA
>JANVFT010000167.1:0-40456 GCA_028011325.1 Lentinula lateritia | reverse complement strand
CGGGACAGGAGTCGACATAGTGGGAGTGGGCAATCGGGGATGGGGAATTGGCAAGAAGGTTGTACCGTTGTGAATAACTGGTTCTTGGACTGAGTTGTGGAGAGCGTTGGGGCAGGGTTGAGAGTCGCAGTCGTACCAGCTATCGTCGGTGTTGTGGATGTGGTTCTGGTCTCTGGGGTCAAGTGCGTGTAGGAGCGCGGAGCAGTCTACTCGGGTGGCGGGAGTTTCAGGGTCGGGCGGGACTGGGGAGGACGTGGTGTCTGCGGGTCCTGCAAGGACAACCTTATCGGTAGGCTATCAGTGCAGTAATGGATCTTGACCTAATGTCACAAAGCGGCAGCGGCGGGGTGACTAAGCGGAGCAGAGAGGCGGAGCAACTAAGCAGAGTGGTAAATGCGGAGCGACTAAGCGGAGCAGGAGCGGACTGGTCCCAAGATAATGACAGAGTTATATTAGTATCGTAATTGTAAGTACTAGTAAGTAAGCACGTACCTGGTCCCAAGATAATGACAGAGAGGTCAAGATAAGGGACCAGGTAGTGGGGGCTGGCTTTATATACACAATCCGGTCTGCGAGAACTGACGATGTAATACTGTACAGTTTGAGAATAAGGAAGGTGGCGGAAGCCGGTAGAAGGAGAAGGGTAACTGATGGATCAGTAATTGATGAAGGGGGTCAGGTGGATCAGTAATCGATGGGAGTCCGACAATGGTGGGACGTGAAAGTGATGGAGTGATGTATCGTACAAATAAGGGCGTAGAGACGGTGAGAAAAGGAAAATGATAGGGGCTACGTACTTCATGACATAGACAAGAATAGAGAGAAACAGAGATAGAGAAACAGATAGTAGAGAGAATTCCATACGGTTAGCAGGTACAAAGGGACAGGGACTGGACCTATGTAAAGGGTGTGTGATCAAAATATACCAAGCTGGGGACGTTTATGTTACCGAGGATACTTATATATGTGGGATGAATGGATAAGGAGACATTGTAATAAGCAAGCATCTAATGGGGATGATGTGAAGTGCGGAACCCATGAGGCTAAACTGATAGGGGATTGTCCGGCGGCATACATGAGTCTCGGGACTGTTGCTTCAGATGAAGGTTATATTGGTCGGGAGGTTGGTTAGAGTGTTCTGTGGTTCATGAGGGCTTCATGGGAGGTTATCGAGGAGGTGGGGAAGAGCGGGTAAGCGGTTCTGGGATGTCTAGGGAGGTAGCGCAGGGGAGCTTTTAGGGGCAGGGCATGACATTACCCCCCCCCTTCACTCCTCCGAGCCTCCGAGGAGGTTTTACTTCGAGATGTCACGTGGTTTCCACATGGTTGAACTTTTTTTGTTTATAAGTTCGTTTCCCTCTGCCGTCCGCCTTTTTCATTCTCCTGCTTGTCATCCCCCGAGTAAAACTCGATTTCAATGGCTACTCCCTCAGATCTTACCTCTGCCGGCGTTCCCCCTGCTCCTGGCGCACCTCCATCATCTCCGAATCCCCGCGACTCCGATGTGGATGAGATTGTAAGTAATGTGGAGGAGCCTTCCCTTGGGCAGCTATCGCTGTTCAAATCCGTTTTTGGGGTCGGCGTCTCGCTTGCTCGTTACATCATGGATGATCCCTTGTGGTCTATCCTGGCTGCTGCGGGATTGCCGTGTCCCACTTGTGTTCGTGGTAAGAAGACAGGTACTTGTTCTATTGTTCCCCATCTTGCTCGGTGTAGCAATTGCGACGACAAGAAGCCTTGTATCCTTGGGCGCTTAGCGCGCTTCCGATATTTTGCTCGTAGATGCTCTCGCGACCTGGCTTTCGCTCGTCGCTTCCTGGAGGTCCATGGAGACCCGGGTCAGCGCACCCGTTATTCCCTCCCAACTGAGCAATGGCGGCTCATTTATGGTCGTGTCAAACAGAGCACGAATTCGACCAGTGCGCTCCTTGAGCTGAACCCCCTGGATGACCAGGATCAATGGGACCTGGATCGTCAGGAGCTTCGGGAGTTCCGTCAGCAGCAACCATCCGTTCTTGGACCATTGTCCCCATTTCCTCGCACCTCCCCCTTAGTTGGCGATTCCTCCCCTCCTCCTCGTGCTCCTGTTACGAAAAAACGAAAGCGACTGGTTAAGGTGGACTCTGGTTCTACCCCAAAGCGTCGCCGTCCTGAGCAGCCTGTTGGTAGGTCGTCCCCCCCTGCACTTACAGTTCCACCGGTCGAAGGGGTTTCCGATTATCGCCGCGTGGTTCTCGTCCTCCGTCCCCCCCACGTTCCCGGTTCGGAGCTTACCACTCTGCTGGAAGCAGGGCAACTCGTTCCAGCGGATTCTTCACATCGGTCGGTTGTCGACCAATCTCGATTTCAGGGTCACACTGAGATCCCTCATCGCGTTCCGCAAGCTGGTTCATTTGAGCAGTTCGTGCCTCCAAGCGAGGTGGAAGACTTTTCCCGGAGCAGGATAAAAACCCCCCCTGTTCATCAGGTCAGTAACTTGGTTTTACTCCTTCTTCCCTTCATCTGTTAACCATCATGCCTATTCAGCGTTCTCGGGAGCCTTTGCGCCCCTACCCTCGTTCCCAAGCCTCCTCTGCTTTAAGGATGGACAATGACCGTCTGAAGACCGAGGTGGAGGAGCTCCGAGCACTCCTGGCGCAGTCTCGTGGTCAGGTTTCAACCTTGACCTCCCTCCTCCGAGACACCTCGTCTTCATTGGACCTTAGGAGTCAGGAGCTTGAGGCCAGTCGTCGGTCGTTGGAGGAGGTTGCAAGGGACCATGTAGAATATCAACAGGTTCTGTCTCAGTTTCGGGCTATCGAAGCTGAATTGCCTGAGCCTCCGTCCGAGGTATGTTTCCTTCCCCCTCCCCTTGCTTCGGTTTTTAACTGATCTGAGCGCTTTTCTCTTTTCAGGACCTTGTGACTCGTTTCTGTATTGCCCATTCGGAGGTGGATGCCTACAGGGAGGTGGCAAAGCGCCAAAAGCAGGAACTTGGCGAGCTCCGCAAGCAAGTCGAGGACGCTACCAATCGTTCCTCCGATGCTTACGCGGAGCTCGACGCTGCTAATGCTCGTGCACTGCGTCAACGGGATTGTCTGGAGGAGTTAGAGGAGTTGGTTTGTCAATATCGGAATAGGGCCCATGTTGCCGAGGGTTTGATCAGGCAGTACCCCGAAGATGATGGTCTGTACGAGGTCGAGTTGCCCTCCCTTTCAGAGTTGCAGCGAAAACTTGATGCCTCAGAGGCGTTAGTTCGTCGGTTGGCCACTTTCGCTCACCGACTCTACCGATCCGATCCAGCCAACCTGCTCCACTACCATAACCGGTATGTAGGAGGTCTCCTAGAGGCCATCACCCTCCTCCTGTACCGTGGCCTTCACCACACTCCTGACCGTCTTCCCTCCGTCATCGACTTCGTGTTGGGTTACTTGTCCCAGGCTCGTTTCACCCATGGTGAACTGCACCTTCGGTCAACGAGTAGTCTTTTGTACTACTATTCCAACGCGGCAGACCGGGTCGATGGTCTATACCAGGAGATGCTGAATCATTCGCGTTTCCCTTCACACGACGCCTTTCTTACCGCTGCCCAACACGCCGGGTATGTTGATGCTCGTCCTGGTTCTTTGGAACCCCCTCTTCATAGGAGGTTCTTCTCCTTTGATCATCCCATCCCGATTTCATCTTCCCCTACTTCTGACCACCTTCCCGCCGTTCCTGCTCTGGACTCCATTATGGTCTCCTGGGAGCGTCTCGTCGCCAACTATATTCGCGATATGATTGACACCCCAGGCCCCCATTACTTGTTCCCTACCTCGACAGAGCTTCATGACGTTGGGGGCGGTCCTTCTCTTTTAGCAAGTCCGGTTCTAGCAGAGGGGGGTAGTGGGAATGTCCTCAGGGGAATTGTGGAGGTTGACGGGGGAGTGGATGTTGCTGTTCGTCGGAGCACCACCACGCCTGCAGAGGAGGGCAACAAGGGTCTGCCTGAGAGAGGTGCGGAGACCCCCCTTTTCTTCCCTGCTTCTCGTTCTCCCTCGTCCCCCATTCCGCTCTCCCCTGTCCCCATCGTTCCCGACATCATTATTCGTTAGTTCGTGCTCCTCCGCTTCTCTCCTTCTTCCTCCCCTCTCTCGCTTCCTGTGCTCTCTGGGGATCCCGTTACTTCCCCCCTGTCATCCCTTGCTTGCTTCTCCAGTAACTCCCATTGGTCCCGCCTCGGTTTTTGCTTCCGATTGTGCGTCCTATGCCACTGTTTTACGAGTTCCAATGAGCCTGCCATGCCTTTCCATTCCACCCATGAATTGAAGTCATCATTGTAACCCTCCCATTTGACCAGGTATTCCACCTCCTCGGTCCTTCCCTTAATGGGTTTGGAATCTAGGATGCTCTCCACAAAATGTTCCGATTCTCCTTTTACGAAAATTGGCGGGGGCGGGGAGTTTTGTCGTTTGAACTTGTCGTGGAAGTGGGGCTTTAGTCTATCGACGTGGAACACGTTGTGGATCCTGTGAAGGCCTCCAGGGAGGTCCAGTCGATAGGCATGACTCCCCACTTGTGAGAGTATCGAGTACGGTCCTGTCCATTTGTGATCCAATTTCTTCATAGGGCATCTAGTTTTGACATTCTCCATATTCAGCCAGACTTGATCACCCTCCTTCCAGTCCGGGGCCTCCTGGCGTCTCTGGTTTGCATACTTCGCAAAAACCTCATTTGCTGTTCGGATTTGTCCCTGGAGGTACTTATGGAGTTCCTTAAGGTTTGAGGCGTACTCGTTGACCTCCACTCCCTGCACTCGTTCCAGTGTGATTGACAACTTCGGGTGATATCCCTTGTTAGCAAAGAAAGGGGAGACACCTGTAGTGGTGTTGGGGGTGTTATTGTAAACGAATTCTGCTATCGGGAGCAGGAGATCCCAGTCGTCGTGGTCGTAGGCGCAGTAAATCCGAAGGTATGCCTCCACGGACTGGTTTACACGTTCCGTTTGCCCGTCTGTTTGGGGGTGGTATGCCGTGGATAAACGAGATTCGATTCCTAACACCCTGCAAAGCTCCCTCCAGAACTGAGACACAAATAAGGAGCCTTGGTCGGACGTGATATTGGAAGGCATCCCATGCTTTGAGAACACATGAGTCACGAATAAGTTTGCGAAGTCTTCTGCATTATCCGTCGTATGGCAAGGAATGTATATGGCTTGCTTAGTGAGTCGACAGACTACTACTAGGATGGCGTCGTATTTTTCTAGGCCTGCAGTGACTGGGAGCTGGGTGATGTGGTCTAGGGAGATTGATGACCAGGGTCGTTGACCAATTGGCAGTGGGCGGAGGTTCCCGTAGGGTTTGGAGCGACTGGCTTTGGCTCTCAGACATGGGTGGCAGCTCCGTACGTAGTAGTTCACGTCCTTGGACAGCCTTTTCCAGAAGAACAACTGATTTACGAGCTTCTTGGTGCGTTTTTCCCCCGGGTGTCCCCTCAGTTTATGGTCGTGATACGATTGTAAAACCTCCCTTCGTAGGGTTCCAGTGTCTGGGACATATATGCGACCCCCCCTCTTTAACATTCCATCTTCCCAAATAAGAGATTCCTCTTCGCTGCGGGCGATCCTCTTTAGTGCTTCAATCATGGTCGCATCCTTAGGAGCTTCCCTTACTCGATTTACTAGTAGGTCCTCGTTCATGAGAATGGTGGCGTTCAGCCGTTCTGGAGGTATGAGTACCCTTTCCCTCCCCGCTAAGACCTGATTCCTTGGAGCTCCCTTTTTTGGGTACACATCTGATCTCTGGGTGAGCGCGTCCGGCTTGGCTCCCAACCTCCCTGGTCGATAGTTGATAACGAAATCGTATCCTGAAAGGAGCTCTGCCCACCGGGCTTGTCGTGCTGTCAGTTGCTTCGTAGTGGAGAAGTACTGGAGGTTGTTATGGTCTGAGTACACTTGGATCTGGTGTCGGGATCCTTCGCAGTACGCCCTCCATTGTTTGAAGCAATCCACAATAGCTAGGAGCTCCTTATCGTAGATGTCGTAGTTCAGTTCCGCGGAGATCATTGATCGTGCATGGAAGGCAATAGGGTGTATCTCCCCTGTTTCCGGGTCCAGCTGTGATAAGATTCCTGCTATAGCCAAGTCGGAAGCATCGCATTCGAGGACTACCGGTAGGTCCGGGTTGTAATGGCCCAAAACTGGGGCTTCGGAGAAGGCTGACTTCAAGAGCTCGAAGGCACTGCTACACTGTGGCGTCCAGTTCCACACCGAGTCTTTCCGGAGGAGCTTCGTGAACACCTTGGTGATTCCCGAGTAGTTGTCTATGAACCTCCTATAGAAGTTTGTGTTAAGATCGTGCACACCGTGTAACCGTGCCAAAGGTCACAGAGTGTCTAAGTGCGGAAGACGAGTGGGACAGTAGTGAAGTTATTAACAACACCGCCATTACGCCGTTAGTCCCCGGAGGTCAAGAGTGTAAGAGGGAGGAGCTAAGTAGCAGCCAAGTCGGAGCGGCGGTATCGCCGGTGACGAGGAGCGAGCCAAAGAACTTATAAGTCCAAAGGCTGTAAAGAGAGTACTTCAAGGCGTAGAGCCTGAAGACTTAGAGAGGAGCTAAGTTGAGAAGGGAGATCTAAGTTGATAATTAAACTGAGGAACTACAGTAGCGTACAAGCAGTATTTATATCTACGGAGCGGCGCAGCGGTGCGGAGCGCCAGACTAACTACTAGGAGTTATACGTGTAGTCCTGCAGGGTAAAGTAAAAGACAATAAAGAGGGACTAGAGTGAAAGGGTATGTGTAGCGAGAAAGAACAATAAGGAAGAGATTACAATAAAGGTGGATCTTCGGAATGCCAAGCGGCGAACTGGGGGCCCGAGGCATGGGCTTGACAGTTTGCAAATCCGAGGAACGCCTGGAGCTCCTTCACCGTCCTTGGTTTTGGCCAGTCCATTACCACCTTCACTTTCTCTGGGTCCATGGATACCCCCAGTGGCGAGATAATCACTCCCAAGTATTCGACAGTGTCAACATGGAACGCACATTTCTCTGGTTTTGCATGGAGGTGGTTTCCCCGTAACCGTTCGAGGACCTTTCTGACGTGTTCCACATGGGATGCTTCGTCATCCGAATAGATTAGTATGTCGTCCAAGTAAATCACCACGCAAACGTCCACCATATTGTGAAATATCTCGTTCATGAAGAATTGAAATGCAGAAGGGGCATTTGTGAGCCCGAAAGGCATTACCAGGTACTCGAATGACCCATACTGAGTTCGGAATGCCGTCTTCCACTCGTGTCCTTGGGCTACCCTTACGTTGTTGTATCCTGCACAGAGGTCGATCTTTGTAAAAATCTTCGCCTTCCGCAGTTGATCCACTAAGGTGCCTATCAGTGGAAGGGGGTACCTATTTTTCTTCGTGATCTTGTTCAGAGCTCGGTAGTCGACACAGAGCCGCAGGGTACCGTCCTTTTTCTTGGCAAACAAGACAGGGGCTCCCGCGGGGGAACTAGAGGATCGTATGAACCCCTTCCCCAACATCTCGTCGATGTACTCCTTGAGAGATTTCAGCTCCTTCTCGGACATGTTGTAGAGCTTCCCTATAGGAGGTATCGCATCCCCTTCTGTTTCGATTTTGATATCGTAGGGTCGGTGCGGAGGTAGCGCCCTTGCTTCTCCGGTTGAGAATACGTCCAGGTAGTCCTGGTATTGGATGGGAATGGATTTCTTCAGCTCCTCCGTCTCCTGGCGCTTCGATAATTCTTCATTGAGCTCCTTGACGACCCCCCCTTGTTCCGGACTAGGGTTTCCGCTCTGAGGGTCCTTCGGTTGCTGCACTCTCTCTGGGTCGCTACTATCACTCGCTCGGAGCACTTCTTCGGTCGGGAACTCTTCCTTCGTGGGCGATATATGAAGAAAGTACGCTGGGGTTCCCTCCCTCAGCAGACAATCCATCCCAGCAGCTCCTATTAAACTGATGGGTTTCCCTTGTATGGTGGGATCCGATTTTTGTTCCACCACATGGGTACCCGCCATGAGCTGCTTTCCTCGGAAGTTGTTTCGTCTTATTGAACCCTTGGGGGTCAGACCAGATCTTGAAGGAATCTTGGGTATGTTCAGGCTTTCGATGTCTAAGGTGGGTAGGTCGGGATAAGGTCCATGTTCCCTCCTTTTCTTCCTCCACCGGACTTTTTGCTTAGCTCCAGGCCAGGAGGAGGATTGTTCCGTGTCCCTACTCCTCCACTCTTGGTAGGCCTCCTCTGAGTCCTTCGCTGGTTGCGGAATTACTTTTTCCCTGGCGGATCGTCCAGCCTCGATGATTTCTTCCACCTCTTGTTCCGTGTTTTCGCTCGCGAACGCTAGCCATTCGTTGATCCCCATAAGGATTGGGTCGCCTGGTCCTAGATCTTTTTCTGAGGGGAATAACTCGTGTGGACCCGGCTGTCTCGCCTCATGCTCCTCGTCCTTCACTTCCTCGAGTTCTACCCTCGTCCTTGGAGCTTTAAGAGGAGCTTTAGGAGGTTGTTGAGGAGCTTCTGGAGGTGGTTGCGGAGCTTCAGGAGGTTGTTGGAGAGTTCCTTCATGTATTTCCTCGCCATTTACCCCCCTTCCTAGTTCCTCAGTACCTCCCTCGGCGCCTGGTTGGACAATTTCCGACGCAAGGGCTGCTGAGATTCGGACGTTTCGGTCCTGGAACGTCAGGCAAAGTTCCTTCCAGTCAATTACTGGGTTGTGCATGCGTAGCCACGGCAGTCCTAGCACAATTGGAGCCGTGGGGTGTAATCGAGTTACTAGGAACTCCACCTTGTGAATTGTTCCATCCGCAAAACTGATCTGGTCAGTGTAGGTCTGAGTTATCAATCCTGCGGAGGTAGGTTGTCCGTCGAACAGCTCCAAAGGGATGCTGTTCGTTAGGTCAACCAAATTTTTGGGATGTCGCATAGCGGCGGTTTTGTCTATGAAGCATCTAGTTGCTCCACTATCCACTAATGTGGCATATTCTTTGTCTTCATCAAGGTCGGAGAACGGGAAGCATGTAAGGATGATGAAGGAGTTGTAGGATCGGGATGTGAGACAAGCTGGCTGACTCCCCGCGCGTGCCGCTCTTATTGTGATAGGCGAAGGTGTTGCGGGGCTTCGCAGTTTGCCCTGATCTACCTCGAAGCCCCCTGCCCATTTCCCACTTCGTCCAACAGTTCTTGCTCTCCTTCCTTTGGTGAGTCTAAGATGTGAACGTTCCACAGATCGTCCATTCCTTCCCGTTCCTCCACTACGATCCCGGCGCGAATCCGTTCTAGAGGACGAGTTGAATCGTCCTTACGACCTCCTCCTTGGTTGGTCGTCCCTCTCCCTCGAATTGAATCGGCCTTGGAAGCTCTCTCAGAGCTCCCTCAGAGCTCCCTTGTTCCTCCACTGGACGTTCCAGGGATTCTGGGTTGGGGCAGTCCTTCGCCCAGTGCTCCTTTCGTCCACAACGCATGCAGAGTTCCTGCCTTCGTCTTCTCCACTTCTCCGCTCTTTCTTCGGAAGTCCATTTCCTCCCGGTATCCGTAATCCCTGCCCGGAGGATCGCTTCAGTCCATTCTCCTCCGTCCCTGCAGTGGCAGCAGTCCTCGCTCTCCCCTCGATCTTCGCTATCGTAGGTTTCCTCTTCTCCCCACGCTGCGGAGGCCCTTTGTCGTCCGTCTTTCCAGTTGGATCTGTTCTGGAACCTCCCTGTTACAGCGGGTTTTGGATTGGAGGTCCAGACGTCAGCTGGATCTCGTTCCCTACACAGAGGGGACTTATAAGGAGCTTCGGGTGCTAGCTCCAACCCGGGAAAACGGCTCAGCCATCCTTGCAGCATTTTCTCGCCGTGGAGGTTCCTCAGACTCTCCGCTTGCGCGCGTACGGCTCCGTCCAACTTCGTGAATACTCGAGTCCATTCATCGTAGGATCGAGGTTCTTCTCTTCCGGTAACAACCTGTAGGGGCAACCAGGGAGCTACCCCTTTCTTGAGGTATGTTACCAGGGCCTCGTTGTTAAACCCGGTCAGAGGTGCGTATTCATTGAAGCAAATGAAGAAATTGGCGAAGCTTTCCTCCGGCATCTGCTTCATCCAGGCCAACCTCCTCCTTGCCTCGTCCGCCTCGTCGATGGGTCCGAATTTGGAGCCGAATTCTCGTTTGAATTCTGTCCAGTCTTCGAGACAGGTGTACTCCCCCCTCAGTCGTTGCCGATTCAATGTGTCGAAGTGGGAGAGTGCTGCACCGGTGAGGTGGCTGGCTGCCGACGCGCACTTGTCCTTTTCATGAGCATAGATTGTAGGACGTACCCCAAACATCCTTTCCAAACTGAGGACCCACGTTTTCCATGCAGACCGGTCGTCACCTGCGAAGCTTTCGATCTTACCGACGTCGAGCTTCGACTCGATGGTGATCCGATTTTTCTCCTCGTTACTCTCCCACGTATTCCGTCCCTCGTTGGGCGGTCTAGGAGCTACCTTACGATGCCAACCTTGTCTTGGATCGTAGTACCAGGGTTGGTCCGGGTCGTAGCGTGTTGGGGGAGCTTCAGGAGCCCCAGTGGGAAGCTCCTCTCTGTCCTCCCCCCTTCCTCCACCGTTTCTACTCGCTTGGGTGTGTTCCCCTTTGTTGGAACCCTCGGAGTCATTATCACTCGGTTCTCCTAAGGGTGATGGAGGAGGAGGAGGCGGGGGTGGTGCCCCTCCCCCGCTCCTTCCTTCCTGTCCCCTTGACTCAGAGGTCGTTCTCGATCTCTCGATTGGCTCGAGAAGTGTGGGGGAGGTACTCTAGGAGGGAGGTTAACACCCCCTCTGCCTCCTCCACCTACAGCGGCTCCACCGTCCTCCCTCGCATACCTTCCTCCCTCCGGTCTCACGTACTCCCCAAGCTCTGCTCTTTGCACGCGAGCTCCCCATTCCTGAATACGTCTCCTATCCACACTCGGAGTGGCAGGTAACGGGGCTGTTTGTCCTTCCTGGAAGTTCCCTTCCCTAACTCCCATAGGAGTTCGTCTGGTAAAGGATATTGGCTCTGTAGCTTGCCAACTTCTGGGTTGGGGAACTACAGGAGAAGGACCCCCCCTCGTATCCTCTATCGTTACCATGGGCGCTTGTCCGAGTAATCCCGCCATGTTTCCTGTTTTGGAAAACGACCTACCAGTCGGTATTCTGTCATGCCTCGACCGTTAGCCACGGCTCCCTTTCTCATGTCTTCATGCCTGGTGACTACCAGGACAGCCCCAGTATCAGCCATACGCTCTCACAATCCGCACAGACCCACCTCCGTACCTCCCCAAAACATACCAGTTACCATCTTCAGATTCCTCGACACAAGTAACCCCTAAAACCTCCCCCGACACGCGTAAGAAGCCCTCCTACACCTACCCCATTAAGGTACTAATCTCGATTACATGCCTCATGGTCCCTGATGTTCCCTTGTTCACTTCCCATACCTATTTAAGTAGCTCCGTAACGTCCCCAAGCCCCAGCTTGGTATATTTTGATCACACACCCTTTACATAGGTCCAGTCCCTGTCCCTTTGTACCTGCTAACCGTACGGAATTCTCTCTATTATCTGTTTCTCTATCTCTATTTCTCTCTACTCTTGTCTATTGTCTCTCTGGTCATCTATACGATTGAATACACGCTTTTACTCCACGTCTAAGCAATCCGAGTGAGTTCCCGAGCTCCCTCGAACAATACTAAAGCTCCCCAATGCCTACCGCCTTGGTGAGCTAACCTCCCCAAACCTCCTCGAGCTCCCTAGCTATTCTATAAGCTTCGGGACCTCTGTCTAGGTAACGTCGAACTACGTATTGCTTCTCCGTTACCAACTCCTACACTCGAGGACGTCCATCCTCAAGCCTAGCCCCCGGGGACCTACCCTCCCTGGCACATCCCTTCTCGGGAGCTTACACCCTCGAGACCCATTTACACATACGGCCTACGTGATCCTATATTGACGTTCTAGCGAGTACAACTCCTACTACGCAATATCGTACGGTCCCGCACTCTTCCTTAACCTCCCTACGCCTTAGGGACCTCCCTGGACCTCCTAGGAACCCCTTCAAGGGTCACCGTCTCGTCGTTCTAGCCACTACTAGGTCATTCCCATCCTCGGTCGCGGTTCTCGTAGCTCCCTTCGAGCTCCAGCCTGCTCCTAGCACGCTACAACCTAAACCTCCACATACCAAAACCTACCCTAAGACCTATTTTGACCCAGGTCTTACATATTCCTCCTGCTGCGAACCCTTGCCTTACTTCATGGAGCTGCTCCTGAAGCGTCTCAATGACTCGGGCCTGTTGTTGGATCATTACTACCAACTCTTGAGAGCGTGTCGAGTTGACAGCCATGTCCGGTTGGTTCGTTTGAGCTCCCGTTACAAAGGGGGTTCCGAAAGGGGCTTCCTGCAGGGGTGCCATCTCCTCATGAGCTGCCAACATTCTTCGTTGGTTCGTGTCACAAAGCGGCAGCGGCGGAGTGACTAAGCGGGGCAGGGAGGCGGAGTGACTTTAAGCAGAGCGATAATGCGGAGCGACTAAGCGGAGCAGAGACAGACTGGTCCCAAGATAATGACAGAGTTATATTAGTATTGTAGTTGTGGGTACTAGTAAGTAAGCACGTACCTGGTCCCAAGATAATGACAGAGAGGTCAAGATAAGGGACCAGGTAGTGGGGGGCTGGCTTTATATACGCAATCCGGTCTGCGGGAACTGACGATGTAATACTGTACAGTTTGAGAATAAAGAAGGTGGCAGAAGCCGGTAGAAGGAGAAGGGTAGCTGATGGATCAGTAATCGATGAGGGTTCGACAATGGTGGGACGTGAAAGTGATGGAGTGATGTATCGTACAAATAAGGGCGTAGAGACGTGAGAAAAGGAAAATGATAGGGGCAGCGTACTTCATGACATTACCCCCCTCCTTATGACCATTGCCCTCGATGGTCAAGCTTTAGCTGCTGAGGGATGTTTCTTGTGGAATGCTCGAACAATCTTTGGCGCGCGGCTAAGGTTGGGTGCTGGTTCCCATGAGTTATGTCCTGCATCGTAACCCTTCCACTTAACCAGGTATTCCAACCTCTTCCACCGAACCCGACTGTCCAAGATCTCCTCAACTTCGTACTCCGGCTCATCTTCATCTTCTAGATATACCGGCTCCGGTGGTGTTGGTATTTGTCCATTGATAGTGTTCCCTTTCCAGGGATAGAGTTTGTCAACATGAAAGACAGGGTGAATGCGGTCAAGGGAGATGGGGAGGTCAAGGCGGTAGTCCAGTGGTCCGATTTTCTCCAGGATGCGGTAAGGGCCGAGTTGTCGATCTCCTAACTTTTCACTGGATAGTTGGAGGTTGATGTCCTCCGCACTGAGCCAAACAAAATTTCCGAGTTTGAACTGGTGAGCCTTCCGTTTTCCTCGTTCATATCCTTCTTTCTGTTGCTTCTTCCCTAAGTGCAAGGCGGCCCCTGCATCTTGTCGGGCTTCTCGGAGTATCTGTATGCGGTCATCCACCGCCGGGATCCCGCTGCGCTGTCCAACTGGAATGTTAAACAAGGGGAGGTATCCGTAGGTAAGCTCGAATGGGGACATGCCAAGTGCAGAATGGGTTCGCGAGTTGATTACGAACTCCGCCATGGGGAGATGTTCTGCCCAGTCATCCTGCCGACGACCTACATAGAGTCGAATGTACTTTTCTACTTCTTGGTTGGCGCGTTCGGTTTGACCGTTGGACTGAGGACGGTAGCCGGATGTAAGGTCTGATTTTATTCCCAGTCTAGCGAGTAGAGATCGCATGAGTTTGGCTGCAAACTGAGGCCCACGGTCAGACTTGAAGTGGAGCGGGAGCCCGTGGAGACGGAAGATTTCCCTGTAGTAGATGTCAGCAACGCCTTCCGCAGTGATGGAGCTAGTGCATGGGAGGGCATGAATTTGTTTCCCATAGAGATCTGTGCAAACGAGGACTGCGTCGTATCCTTGGGAGTTAGGCAATTGCGTTATCAGGTCCACTCCTACCTCTTCCCATAGACCGGAAGGTACGTCTAATGGCTGCGTCACAGCTCGTGGGTGTCGTTGAATCTTTTTGCGTGCGCACGTCTCACATCCCTCTACGTACTTCTCCACAAAGGATCGCAGTGTTGGCCACCAGAAGTGGGTGCTAACTAGATCAAGTGTTCCATGGAGTCCAGGGTGTCCAGCCGTGGGATGGTCATGGCATTGACGCAGTACTTCCGTGCGTAAATCATCGTCCGGGGGTACGTATACTCGTCCTCGGTAATAGACTAGGCCGTTGTCCTCCTCCCATTCGGCGATCCCGTTAGCCAAGCGTTGTAGTCCATGCTCTTTGACTGTTTTGAGACCTTCCAGTACCTGTGCTTCCCGTTGTGAGGCTTTCCGGATACGATCCTCTAAGGGGTTCCGTAGGATAGAGGCTGCAATTTTGGTGAAGTGGTTGGGTTTAAGGACCGTCTGCTGTCGATTATCCTCATTGTCTAGTACCTGGTGGGCTGCCATACGAGAGAGAGCATCTGCCTGAGTGTTTGTTCTACCGGGGCGGTGGATCATGTGGAAGTCAAACCGTGAGAGGTATAGAGCCCAGCGAGCTTGTCTACGGGTGAGGTCTTGAGCTGTGCGCCAAAACTTGAGGTTGGAATGGTCAGTGATAATGTCAAATGGCTGGGGTAGTCCCTCTAGGAAGTTCCTCCAGTCCTTCAACGCTTCTATGATGGCTAACATTTCCCGGTCATAGATCTCGTAGTTCCGTTCCGCTGGTTGCATTGAGGCTGATCTGAAAGCGACGGGATGCCACTGGCCATCCTCTTGCTGCTGCATGAGGGCGCCGCCGGTGGCAAAGCCTGATGCGTCTACCTCAATTCGGGTCGGTCTGTCCGGAGTCCACAGGGCTAAGATGGGTGCGGAGATGAAGGCTTCTCTGAGGGTATCGAATGCTTTCTGCTGGGTGTCCATCCAGGTAAAGGATATGTCTTTCCGAGTGAGGTCATTCAGGGGCCTGGCTATCCTTGCAAAGTTCCGGATGAAGCGCCGATAGAAGTTAGCAAATCCGAGGAACCCTCGTAGCTCTCGAAGGTTAGTGGGGGCTGGCCAGTCGCGAACTGCAGCTACCTTTACCGGGTCCATTCTCACCTCCCCTTCCGATATAATAAGGCCTAGGTATTCAATCTGCTGCTGTTCAAATTCGCACTTCTCCGGTCGTAGGTACAGGTCATGTTTCTCGAGCCGGGTTAGTACTTCCCGTACCACTTGTCGGTGCTCCTGAAGGTCACTGCTAAAGATGAGGATATCGTCCAGGTAAACCGCTACCTTTCCAGCTGCTATAAGGTCTGCAAATATCGCATTCATGAGTGCTTGGAACGTTGCAGGGGAGTTGGTGAGACCAAAGAACATAACCTTAGGCTCAAACAGCCCTCGTGTGGTTGCAAAAGCTCCTTTCCATTCGTGACCTTCCTTAATTCGAACGTTGTTATACCCCCAGCGGACGTCAAACTTGGTGAAATATCGGGCCCCTTGAAGTCGACTGATAATATCAGCAACCAGGGGGAGGGGGTAGCGGTTCTTCACAGTGTATTCGTTCAGTTTCCGGTAGTCCTGTACGAAGCGGAGTTTTCCATCCTTCTTCTTAACAAAGAAGACTGGGGACGAGATGGGTGATTTAGAGGGAACAATGTAGCCTTTCCGCAGATTTTCTTCCAGGAAGCGATCCAGCTCCTCCTGCTCGTTTAGGGACATGGGGTAGATCTTGGTGCGCATGGTTGCCGGTGCTCCAGGTAAGAGATCGATTGTATGGTCCCAGGGTTGATGAGCCGGTAGTCGTTCGGAGGCAGATTCTGAAAAGACCTTCTTGAATTCACGGTATTGCTCAGGGACCATTTCTGCGAAGGTTTTAACAGGTTTGTCTCGGTTGGCTTCCTCTGCTAGCTGCTGGGAGTAAGTGAATCCCGCCGCACACCAGACTTCCTCGCTCTGTTCCTCTAGGATTCCTGCTTTAACCCATGCCCGACGGGTTTTGTGATTGGCTCGGATTCGGTGTATCGGAGATTCCTTCACCATAGCTGGTTCACTGTCTTCCTGGGTCGCTTCCAGTGACGCCTCAAAATGAGGGGGTTCTGGGTTTGGGAGTTCAGGGATTGGGTTCTCTGTGTTAGCAGCGGCTAGGTGCCGGTATGAAGTCTCCTCGTCTTGGACTTCTTCTATAGTTACTCGAGGGGGTTTTACTGAAAGTCGTCCTTTTTCCCAGTCGATCTCGGGGTTTACCTTCCGTAGCCAGGGGAGTCCCAGGATGATATCCTCTCCGCCTAGATTGGTGATCAGGAAGTCCATCCACCGTTCCTGATTATCTACTGTGAGTGCTAGGCGTGCGAAGTGGGTGATTCTTCCAGCTCGGTTAGGGGTGCCATCAATATTGAACACGTCAATTGGCTTCTGGAGTGGAACACATCTTACACGGTTCCGGGTGGCAAAGTCTTGGTTTAGAAACAGGGCGGTAGCTCCACAGTCTACCATGGCTGCAGTTGTTATACTATGGTTCCTTCCTCTTAGTCTTGCATGAATTCGGAAATGTGGGGAGCTGGAATTTAATTCCCGGATCGACGATATTGTACATGATGGGAGCGAGTCATACGAAGAGGTAGCAAACATAGTAAACTGATTACGGGGTACTCTCGGTGCAGCCGAGGCGGGTACCCTCTTTAAAAACCCTGTTGAAAGCCAGAGGACGAGGAGGACATAGCATTAGCTCGATCAAGTAATTCCCTTATTTGACCAATCTGGTTGGAGAAGTCCTGGTTAGGGGGGCTCGGAGTAGCAGGTACAGTAGCCAGTACGGGAGTTGGGGTCGAGGCGGCAATCTGGACAGATTCATTTGGGAACAGGGAGAAAGGCGTGGATCCCGTAGCTGATATCTGCTGGCGCCGAGGTTGCTGGCGTCGGCCTCGGTCTCGTCCAAGTCCCATGAACTTGTCTTGGCAGACTGCTTCCAGATGTCCTCGACGTCCACAGTAGCGGCAGGTAGTTTCTCGGTGGGGGCAGTTTTGCTTGACATGACCTTGAGTACCACAGCCGAAGCATCGTCCCCGCATGCGGGCCAGGAAAGCTTCCCTCGTATTCCCATTACTGGTGTGGGTGGCATCGATATCCATGGCATGGGGGTCGGCAGGGGTCACATAGGAGCGGGTAGGTCCAGCGCTTCGACCAGTCAGGGTGGGGTCATGCAAGTAGACATCTACTGATACAGCCCGTGTGATGGCCTCCTTGAGGGTTTGAGCAGCTCCTTGACCAATGTTTACCGTGATCAGATTCTGTCGTATCTCCGGAAGTAGGGCATAGTAGAAGCGTTCCTTTAAGTCAATGTCAGACATCTCAGTCCGACTCCCAATGTCCTGGAATTTCTGAGCAAACTCTGCTACCGTCTGCCCTTTACCCTGCTTCAGGGATTGGATCGCGTTACGGGCTTCCATACCTGGGTCTATCGATTCAAACCGCTGGCGGAATTCTGTGAGAAACTTCTGCCAATCGCCTTCAAAAGGGGGATTCTTTGCATCGAAATTCAACAAATGGGGAGTTGCCCAGTCTCCAGCACCTTCTGTGAAGAAGCCTAAAGCCGATTTAATAAGCTTTGCCTGACTGTTGGAAAGATCAGGCTGTTCTGATGCCCAGTTCTGGAACTGAGCTCTAAAACGTCGTGCTTCGTTACTGTCTTTACCCTTGAATACCTCGGGTTTGTTCATGCTAGACTTGGAGGATGAGCGTTCCTCCATGGCTGTAGCAAGACCGGCTACTTGTTTAATGAGCTGAGTCATGAGATCTTCTGCAGAGGCGGGTGGGGCTGGTGTGACAGGCGGAATGGGAGTCGACATGATAGGAGTAGGCAATCGGGGTTGGGGAATGGGCAGGAAGGTTATATTGCTCACAGTAATCGGCTCTTGGATTGAGTTGGGAAGGGCGTTGGGGCAAGGTTGAGACTGGCAATCGCGCCAATTTTCGTTGTTGTTGTGGGCGTGGTGCTGATCTCTGGTGTCAAGTGCGTGTTGGAGAGCAGAGCAGTCTATAAGGGCAGCGGGTGTTTCAGAATCGGGCGGGACTGGGGAAGACGTGGTGTCTATGGATCCTGCAAGGACAACCTTATCGGTAGGCTGTCAGTGCAGTAATGGATCTTGACCTAATGTCACAAAGCGGCAGCGGCGGAGTGACTAAGCGGGGCAGGGAGGCGGAGTGACTTTAAGCAGAGCGATAATGCGGAGCGACTAAGCGGAGCAGAGACAGACTGGTCCCAAGATAATGACAGAGTTATATTAGTATTGTAGTTGTGGGTACTAGTAAGTAAGCACGTACCTGGTCCCAAGATAATGACAGAGAGGTCAAGATAAGGGACCAGGTAGTGGGGGGCTGGCTTTATATACGCAATCCGGTCTGCGGGAACTGACGATGTAATACTGTACAGTTTGAGAATAAAGAAGGTGGCAGAAGCCGGTAGAAGGAGAAGGGTAGCTGATGGATCAGTAATCGATGAGGGTTCGACAATGGTGGGACGTGAAAGTGATGGAGTGATGTATCGTACAAATAAGGGCGTAGAGACGTGAGAAAAGGAAAATGATAGGGGCAGCGTACTTCATGACAGTTCGGGCCCCTTTGATTTTCCGCTCCCACTGCCTGAGACTGCATCGATACCGACCCTTGATAGGGTATGACTGATGGATTGCTTTGTCTTGGAGGAATGTGTACAGGGTTGGGAGCCAGCCGAGCTGTCAGATCTTGTCCGGAGATCCGGGATGAATGCTGCTCGCCCTCCATCCTTACCTCGCCAAACTGGTACCGTTGCGTCGAAACTGGAGTTATCGGTTTCGTTTGCAGGTTAACTCTGGGGGGAGGAGTCGAATTTTGAGCCAAGGCATGTACAGTGGGGGAGGTCCCCGAGCGTAATTGGGGGCTCCTCGTAGCCGTGTTACTGGGGTTAAGAAATTCAGGAACCTCGTTATTCCTGGGCGATGAATGTTTCTGTCCCCAGAAACGACCATCAGAACCCTGGAGCTGCCTTTTTGGGTCAAAATGCTCCAGAGGGAACTCCCCTGCGTTCTCTGGTTTGCACTGAACCATGTACGAGGTGCCCCGATTATCCGCGACTAGTCTACGACGGAATTCCAAGGCCCTTTCTAGATGCGATCCAGAAAGTTCCTCTGACAGCATCAGAGTGTCTGATTCCGCTAGTAACGTCCGGTGTCGGGTCTCCTGAGAACACAACATCGCTTCAGACTCCTCGCTCCTCACCAGGAGCTGGTGCATGTGCCTCATGGGCGTGTACGTGTACACGGTCTGTCCGCTACGGACCCGGACAGGACTATCCTGATCAGGCATTGACTCCACTGGGGCCAGGAGGTGAGCCGTGGTGTACCTCCTGCGTCTACGGTTTTTTGCAGCGATTGTTTTAGCATCCTCGTTACTTTCCTCGTCGATTTTAGCTGCCGCCGCCGCTAGATTTGCGTTCCGAAGTATATGGATAGCCTGGTAGTTCGGGATGTTAACCCTCGCAGGGGGAGGTTCGAATCGTACAGCTCCTGATCTGTAATTAGATGCTCGGTAGAATATACGCAGACCGTCTTCGCCACAGAAATCCCTTTCGTTCCCATGGGTATGAGGGAGGAGGGGAAGTATTCCCCTCGAGTTTCGGAATGATCATCCGTAACGAGCTTCTGCCTCTAACAATTCTAGCATCCTCTCGGGGTCCAGTAGGACGTTGTACAACCAGAGAAAGTCTGATCGATTTGCTGGGGTCGTCAGCCACCGCTGGGCCTTCTCTGGGAGGTCTACTTCCAGTTGAGTTCCCACTGTTAGGAACTGTACTCGTAGGTCTGAGAATGCAAGACCGTCTCCCAATATTTCGATCCCCATCGACTCCAATACCTCCCTTAGGACCATAGCTACATCCTCCGGGATACACTCCTGAATTCGAATGACGTCTTCCAGACGCAATGTCATTTCAGACAATGGTCGCACTGGGAAGTTGGTTCTGCTATGGTGTACAGCATGCGTACGCTCCCAGTTGGGCGTATTCATAGCTGGGCTCTTCAGGAGACTGGAGAGCGAGCTTCCTCATCTCGGGGGGGGGGGGAGGTTAAGGGACTGTACTGGGGGAGTTGGTAACCTCCGGGATGACGTCCGAGACTGTTCAGATACGGCAGGGGATACCCTCCTTTCTGGGAGTTTCTCCTGTTGTCGTACTGTGAGAGGGTCCGTACTCTCCCCTTGTATCCTTTCGATAGCGGCTACTTGACCGCTGACTCTTCCACCCGCGTTCGAAGCTGACTCCATGTCTAGCTGCGGTACCGGTCCAGGGGGAGGTCCCCTCGTTCCCCAGGTAGGGGAGTATGCGAAACCTCCCATAGGACTACTGGCAGGTTGGGCGTTGCCCATGGAGGTATACCTCCTTTGTGGTGGTCCCATCCCAGGTTCCACTGGAGGGGGCCCCTGAACCTCCGGTTGGCGTCCCTCTGGGGTCCGGATGTTGCTAGCGGTTTCATCCCCAAACGACTGTTCTGGGATGGACATTAGGCGTTGACCAGCTGCCACCGTGACGACGGCGGAGCTAGCAGCCTGGTTTGACTTTTGAGCTTGTGTCGTGTTTCCACGAGATAAGGCGCTCTTTTGTTTCTTTGATTCGATCTTGGAACTAGAAGGTCGTTCTGTTGAAGTCGCCGACATTAAGTCGCCGACATTTTGTCGCGACAAGTCCGTTCGGTGACGGGAGAGCTTGGTATAATGTAAGACCTGGGTCAGAATAGGTCTTAGGGTGGATTTGGTATAAGGAGTTTATGTTGTAGCGTGCTAGGAGCAGGCTGGAGCTCGAAGGGAGCTACAGGAACCGCGACCGAGGACAGGAATGACCTAGTGGTTGACAAGACAGAGAGGTGTGACCCTGGAGGAGGTCCCTACGGCGTAGGTAGGGAGGATGGATGTACGGAACCTAGTAGTATCGCGTGGTAGGAGTTGTACTCTCTAGAACGTCAATATAGGGTTGAATAGGTCGTGTGGGAATTGGGTATGGAGGGTCTAAGCTCCTGAGAAGATATACGCCCGGGAGGGTAGGTTCCTGGGGACTGGGATCGAGGGTGGACGTCCTCGGGTGTGGGAGGGTGTAACGGCGAAGCGGTACGTAGTTCGACGTAGGGAGCGGCTTCGACGTTACCTAGATCGAGATCCCGTAGCTTAGGGAGCAATGGGGGAGCTCGAGGAGGTGTTGGGGAGGTTAGCTCTCCAAGGCATTAGGCGTTGGGGAGCTTTAGTATCGTTCGAGGGAGCTTGGGGACTCACTCGGATTGCTTAGACATGAAGTAAAAGTGTATATTGGATTGTGTAGACGATCGTTGAAACAGTAGACAAGAATAGAGAGAAACAGAGATAGAAAAACAGATAGTAGAGAGAATTCCGTACGGTTAGTGTCAACCCCATGCCTCGGGCCTCCACTTCGCCGCTCGGTATCCCGAAGATCTGCCTTTATTGTAATCTTCTTCTTATTGTTCTTTCTCGCTACACATATCCTTTCATTCTAGTCCTTCTTTATTGTCTTTTACTTTACCCTGCAGGACTACACGTATAACTCCTAGTAGCTAGTCTGGCGCTCCGCACCGTTGCGCCGCTCCGTAGATATAAATACTGCTTGTACGCTACTGTAGTTCCTCAGTTTAATTATCAACTTAGATTCCCTCCTTCACTCTGTGCTCTCTAAGTCTTCAGGCTCAACGCCTAGAAGTACTCTCTCTACAGCCTTTGGACTTATAAGTTCTTTGGCTCGCTCCTCGTCATCGGCGATACCGCCGCTCCGACTTGGCTGCTACTTAGCTCCTCCCTTCTACACTCTCGACCTTCGGGGACTAACGGTGTAACGGCGGTGTTGTTAATAACTTCACTACTGTCCCATTCGTCTTCCGCACTTAGACACTGTGTGACCTCTGGCACGGTTACACGGTGTACATGATCTTAACAGTTAGCAGGTACAAAGGGACAGGGACTGGACCTATGTAAAGGGTGTGTGATCAAAATATACCAAGCTGGGGACGTTTATGTTACCGAGGATACTTATATATGTGGGATGAATGGATAAGGAGACATTGTAATAAGCAAGCATCTAATGGGGATGATGTGAAGTGCGGAACCCATGAGGCTAAACTGATAGGGGATTGTCCGGCGGCATACACGAGTCTCGGGACTGTTGCTTCAGATGAAGGTTATATTGGTCGGGAGGTTGGTTAGAGTGTTCTGTGGTTCATGAGGGCTTCATGGGAGGTTATCGAGGAGGTGGGGAAGAGCGGGTAAGCGGTTCTGGGATGTCTAGGGAGGTAGCGCAGGGGAGCTTTTAGGGGCAGGGCATGACAGCCACTGCACTGCTGTGCATGGCAAAAACTCGGCCATTTCCTATGCGCCGATCCATAGATATAAATACTGCCTGTATGCTACAGTAGTTCCTCAGTTTAATTATCAACTTAGATCTCTCATAGACTTAGATTTCCTTTCTACCTCAGTCCATCTCTTAAGTCTTCAGGCTCATTGCCTTGAAGTACTTTCTCTATAGCCTTTGGACTTATAAGTTCTTTGGCTTGCTCCTCGTCACCGGCGTTACCGCCGCTCCGACTTGGCTGCTCCTAGTTACTCTCCTCACTACTCTCAATCACCGGGGACTAACAGCATAATGGCGGTGTTGTTAATAACTTCACTATGGTCCCACTCGACTTCCGCACTTAGACACTCTGTGACCTCTGGCACGGTTATACGGTGTACATGATCTTAACACTAGCGCTCTGCACCAATGCGCCAATCCGTAGATATAAATACTGCCTGTACTGTACTGTAGTTCCTCAGTTTAATTATCAACCTAAATTATTCTCTCCAACTTAGATCAACTTAGATTGTCCTCTCTCATCTTTAAGTCTTCAGGCTCATTGCCTTGAAGTCTTCCTTATGTTGGCACTACCACTGCTCCAACTTGGCTGCTCCTGGTTCTCCCCTCTCTATTCCCAATCTCCGGGAACTAACGGCGTAGCGGCAGTGTTGTTAATAACTTCACTACTGTCCCATTCAACCCTCCGCACTTAGACACCTTGTAGCCTTTGGCACAGTTATACGGTGTACATGATCTTAACACCTATATCCATTTCAGCTGTTATATGTACATCCATATGTGTCCAATAATGCCAACATCAGATTGGGTGCTTGTTGTATCATGATTACATTCTGTCGCAGATACATTTTCCCTAAATAAGTATCATCATTGAGAAGTCATGAGCTATAAGAAAACTATATGTGTGCTGAATGACTCTTTGATTGGATTCAAATCTGGGGAATAAGGAGGTAAAAAGAGAAACAAATAACACCCTTTGAAGTACTGTTACTAAGTCGGATGGAATTAGTAGAGTTTTGAACTCCACTGCAAGCATTGCAAGACTCAAGATTGAGCATTGGTCGAGTGATGGATTTTACGAGGCTGTACCTTACGGAAGTATCGTCCTTATATACGCTGCTCCATACAATTTTACTTTCCTTTTATGGTAGTAGTTTCACCTTATTTGGCCAAATGTAACACCGAGTTGAATTGTATTGATTTTTCTGTGACCGGCATGGGATACCGAAGTGTGACTCTCTGTCACGATTTTTTTTCTTGTCTCATGAGTCACTCCCATAAATGGTTTATGTAAATTTGCTTTTATTTAGCTTTTCTCGAAAAAATTCAATGTAGGCGCCTGAAAGGCGCCCCGTTTTCTCAATTCCATAATATTTAAATACCCTCAAGGAAACGGCCAAGTTCTTGCCATGCACGGCGGTGCAGTGGCCTGCATTCGCATGTGACAATTATCCAAGACAAGAAAGTGCACACTGTGTTGATCAGAGAATGGGGTTTATCCAAGGCAGCTGAAGAACATCTGCAAAACCTGGATATTCAGCTAAGGGCTGAGAGCAGATCCCAGTCCCAAAAGCACTGAAAGCAACATGCTCTGGGTGCTTTCACTGCTGGGAAGTGCTCTCAACTGCTTTCGGACCCTTAGCTGAAAATACAGGTTTTACAGATGGAAAGCAATTTCAGTTATGTACAAAGAGAATTTAAAAAAGATATTCAGATCATTTAATCAAGAATCAAGATAAAACATAAAACATAAAAGACTTTTTTTTTACATATGTAGTCAAAACAACACAATACACAATATCCATCATGTATATTGTACCTTGCAAAAAAAAAAAAAAAAAACATCATTCCCCGCGTTTCTCAGATTTTCCCAGATTTTCTCAGATTCCCCCGGGCCACCCCCCCCCCAGAAAACAGAAATCCGGGCTTGATTGATATCTGCAGTCACGTGAAAAAAATTTACTGAACAGCAGTGGAATGCATTAAGAGGGAATCGAACCCCCGGCGGGTCGATGGCAACGACCCAGGTTACCACTACCCCATTAATGCGTGAGTAGGTAATGGGTACACATGATATGATTGAATAAATGAATAACTAATATTGAATATTGAATATTGAATATTGAACGTTTAACGTTTAATCATTTAATGATAAATCCTCTACCAACTAACTCCCCACCCCCTGCTTCCTACAAACTATCTCCCCACACACTATACATTAAAACCCACCCTACCCCACCCCTCCAAGGAATAGCCAGGCAAGTTACATCTGGATAACAGCACCCTGGGTGGTATCCCTGACACTCTTTAGGAACCGGGCGAGGTGTGTTCCGCCTGTTCCTTTTAGTGCTTGTGTTTCTGTCTCCCTGTTGCTCTCGCTCTCGGCATTTCTCTCTTTGCCCTCACTCTGACTCAGGCTCTCGACCTCACTCTGATTCTCCCTGGAGCCGTCGCTCTGACTCTCCCTGTTGCCATCGACGCTCTGGCTCTGGCCCTCGTTGGCTCTCACCCGCGCAGCAGGCCCGATAATATACCTCGCCACGAGCACGATATGTGCATCCCGGAATTTCTTGAGCGCGGTTACGGCGGCGTTGTATGCGTTGAGGAGGGATTGGGTCGTGTCGTCTGCTGCTGCTGCCTCCAGAACCCAGGCCCTCAGGGACCTGCTGGTGCTCTGCTCCCGGAGATGAGAGAGAAAGTTGCGGTGGTGGCGGGGCATGTATAGCTGCATTCTGGAGAGGAATGTGTCGTCGTCGTCGTCGGAGGAAGTGACATGGTGGTGGACACCCAAAAAAATATCCAACGCATGTATCAAGGAACTCTGACCGGCGGAGGGACCTCCCAATTCATTTGGGTATTCTAAACCCGGATCCAACTCGATCCCTTCAAACACCCATCTTTTCTCTTCACTCTCACCTTGGAACCACGGTCGAATCTCCTCATAAAACACCCGCACATCGCATCCCCCATACATCCGATTCAACTCGCTCTCCATCTCCCCGATAACCCCCGCCAACTCCGTTAAGAACCCAGTAATCCGCTTTTTCGCGATGGAGTCACCGACGAACAACTCATCGAGGGAATGCTGCATCACCGCAAGCGCGTTGACGCCGATCAACTCGATTCGCGCAGAGGTGAGGTAGAAATGCGATTCAGAATCGGTGAAAGTGAAGGAAGTGAGGATTCGAAGGTCGCCGTCGTCGTCGAACGCCCAGTTGTATAAAACATCGTCAGAGTAGGTGAGGACGGGGGGTAACCGCATCTCACGGGAGACGCGTAATAGGGGTATTGTCAGTGGAGGAGGGATTCTGATTTCGTCGTCGACTCGGAGGGTGTGGATGTAGAAATGCATTATCCACGCCAACACATGATGTGCACGTCGGAGGTGTTGTTCCGAGGTGAGTAGCCCAGTAATCGATAGGATCGGGAGCTACCCACACTCCCTTTCAGTTTTAGTCTACTACCAATTGTATCACTCACCTCTCTCACTCGACCCCTCCACCTCTCCTCCCTCTCCCCACCCCCCAACCTAAACCCTCCCCCACACGCTTCCCCCAAAACCCCCTCCCACGCCCCATACTCCCCTTCTAGTCTCGCTATCGGTGCATGCGGGGGCATGAACCCCGTCCGTGGATCCACGTCAAAGTCATGCGCTGCGAGTGTTGTGGTGTCCACAACCACATTATTACTACTACTCGGAGACGCGATTCCAGACGGTCGGGGTTGGGAGAGAAAGTGTGAAGGGGGGAGTGGGAAGAGGTTGTCCATCGTTGGTGTAGACGTAGTCCAATCCATCGTAGTCCTTCTGAAACCCACTTATCTTTTTTTTTCATCTCTTATCATACTCCATCCCGTTCCGATTCCGATCCGAGGTTTTTTCTTTGTAATCTTGATCCCGCGAACGGATCGGGATATATCGATGCCAGTCTATGCCAGTTGATTATTCTTAAGATAGAGTAGTAATTCAAAGTGAGAGCAATACTGCATAATCTTACTCTTTGTCCCCTTGCTGTACAAATTGTCCATAGTCGTATGCATGTACAAGAATCTTCGCTTTTACAAGTTCCTCCTACTTCCCAGCTCTTATTGCCCTCCTAATTCGCCACCCCGGCCCAATCTGCATAACCACATACACCATCGGCGTCATAACCGCACATACCCCTCCCAGAAGAATAAATGTCCACCCAGGACCGTCGAGTGCGTTTGCGATGAGGTCGATGACTGAGACGAGGAGTGCACCGGATGTGCCGCGGAAAAGATTATTCTGTCTCGATAAGATTGCAGTGAGTTATCGACGTGTGAAAACTTGCACTCACACAAGCAGAAACGGAAGAACTCTGTTCAGGCATCAAGTCGATAACGAACGTCGCATCTGCGTTCATCACGATGATAGCTATGAATCCCACTATGTAGAAAGAAAATCAACACATTCAACCTCCGCCATCAGCCGAAAAGACTCACCGATAAACTGCAATATCAACGGAATACTGATGTGTACCTTTCGCTGGATGGACCATCCGTATCCTAGATTCGCACCGACGAAAAAAATCATGAAGAACGGGATGAGTCGGAGGCGAGCCTGTAGTAAGAAAGTGACGACAAAGAGGGACGGTTGTGAGGTCCAAGAACAGAGTTCTTGTAAACCACATACCTTCTCAATCGGGAAATCCTCATCATACCTTCCCGTTTTCTTCTGTTCCTCTCCTTCTCCTCTCTCTATACCCTTCCCTCTTCCCTTTTCCTTCACAACTTCCTTCTGTATCCTCCCAAACTCCCAATCCAACACCTTCCCACTCGTCAAACTCCCCAGAAACATCCCTCCCCCGATCGCCAGAAAACACAACCCGACTTCTGTCTCGCCTAATTGCGGATACGCCGAAGCGAAGAGGGTTGAGATGGTTGCAGTCACGGCGTAGTAGACTGCGTTGACCGTCCCGTTGAAGAAGAGAATAAGGGTGATGTCGGGGTTGTGGAGGAGAATTCCAAAGGGGTTCTTGAATGGTTTTCTTTTGCGAGAAGGTGGTTGAGGTTGGTTTGATTCGGATTTGGATCTGGATGACCCTCCTGCGCGACCTCGACCGACAATTCGGATGAGTGGTTGGTGGAGGATAGATGACGTTGTGGGAAGACTCCCGTTTCCGACTATGGATCTAAGAGTTTCCGGAAGAAATCTATGTGTCATTTGACATGGTTAGTCAAAAAAAAAATACCAATGCGTCTCAAGGAAAACCCACATAATTACAACCAGAAAGGCGACTCCGGAAGAGATACATAGGAACCAGAAGATTGACCTGAGGATTTGGAAATTGAATTCCGAGTTTTCGATCCAGGAATTTATACAACCAAAGTATTGAATACCAAAGCTGAAATATTACTGACCTCCATCCTAGCGTTCCAGCTAACGCACCTCCGATGACCGGTCCAATGGCTGGAGCGAGCTAGTTTTGAGAGGCGTTATAACGAACGGTCAAGAGATACAGGTATCGAACCAAGGAACACTTACCAAAGGCCCACTCTGATACACTCCAAAAAAACCACCTCTCTCATGTGCTTCCGCGATATCCCCGATTACACCTGCGCCTGGGGATTTCCATGAAACAAATGAGGGGGGGGGTGTATATTTGACACCATCTAAGAGATTAGTCTACGATAACTCACCTAGCGCAATCGTGCTAGCCGAACCCGTGGACTGCAAACACCTAAGCAGGAGAAGAAGCCAATACGCTGATGTTGGGATCAGAGCTAGTCCGACGCAGGTGAGCGATAGGATAAGGAGACATGATGCGTAGATAATTCGTCTTCCGACCTACATGATAGAATCAGTCCCAAGAGCCCGCAAAGAGAATGGTGGCACATACATTATCAGCCAAAGTCCCGAAAAGCATCGGAGCTGCGAGTGGAAAAAGAAAAAAAAAAAAAAAAAAAACAATAATCGCAACAATTGAGGATTTGGTTGGACAAATGACAAAAAAAAAAAAAAAAAAAAAAAAAAGTGTTTATACGAACAGATTCCTTGAAAGATCATATACATCGTGATCTACGCGCAGGAGAAAAAATGTTAATCAAGTTGTCGGATAGTGTCATATAGGATAACTGGTACTCGAAAGACTCAACTGTGAGATTGATGAGCTCCGTGGACTTGTGGAATGCTCCTGCGATGGCAGGTATAGCGGGGACTAGAGGAGTTGTAACAAGTGATATCAGCCACTACAAATTAAATTATTGGAATCCTCCGTACAATAAACATTCGCCGTGAGCGGACTACGCGTTGATAGGTACCGAGAATAAACCAACCATTTACTAATTGAGAGATCGAATTCGACTCACCTAAACAACCCAGAGATCGCAATCAACATAACCAAGAACCATTTTTCGTTTCTCGTGTAGATGCTATAGGGTTCTTGAGCTCTCTGATCATTGGTCTTCTCATCTGTCAATGGCTCTTGAGCTATTTTGTCGGCTTGAAGTGACTGCTGGCCTGAATTCGTCGACTCTGACAAATCTTGATTTCGAGGAATAGGAGCGGCAGTAGCAGTAGGTGAAGACGAGGACGAAGATGAACTCGACGCTGACAAGTCGTTACGGCTTATTGACATCGTTCAATTTGATTCAATGTATCGAAAGTATACTTGGACCAGTGGCGGTCTCGTATAAGTTCTTCGTCGTGCTAAACGGATAGTATAAATGGGTTGAGTTTTGTGTCCAAATAATAAATTTGAAGATAGAAAGGAAGGAAGGGTGATGCATCGAAAGGAATCTGTGGTCGTGGTTTAAGTATGGAAAAGGACTTCGGAAGTTTACCGTTGATTCATGATTAAAGATAAGATGAGTGGATAATCTTATCTGACAATGATATCGTTATCTTCGGCGTTGAATTGGGTCTTTTTTTTCTCGTCCCCCGATCATCGTCGAACGTGTAAAGTTATATTAGATCAAAATTCTCTCAAGCTCACAAGGCTCATCGATCACAAGACTTCTCCTTTCTTCAACTACTTATCTCTATTTATCGCAATTCACACCACAGTTGATCAAGTTCCCTCCCCCTTTCCCCATACATGGCACGTCTCTTGTTTTCTATCCTGGGTTCCCTCGTTGCCTTCCTCGCAGTCCTATACCAACTCTACCTCAGCCCCTTATTGCAAGTTATAGGTGTATTCCGCACTGTAGAGAATTTCGGGTTGGACCCTGCTGCTTGTAGGGGTTTACCAGAGTTTCAGGCTTGTGAGAGTATGTGTACTCATATCTAACATCGCTGGTTGGACGCTGAGCACTGACTTCGATTGATAGAAATCGTCCTCCACCAACCCACTGGAATTCTTTACCTCGCCTGTTCAACCCCAGAAAGTCGACTCGCATGGACCCCCGCAATGGGTCAACTCAACGCTCAAAACAGATCCGCAGATGACTATATTGCCACATTCGATCCAGCCACCTCAAAAATCACTCGACTTGAACTCCAAAACTATCATAGCGACCAGCCAATATCCGTACACGGCATGGACGTCGTTCCTTCTAGTACCAACCGAAACGAGCTTTTCGTGTATCTGGTCAACCACCGTGCACCTCCACATGAACAAGATGCAGAAACTGTAGGAGCGGATTCTGTTGTCGAGATATTCAAGACTACAGTATCCGGGAACCAATTGGTCCATATCAAGACAGTCAGGGATTCAAACATTATATTATCACCAAACGATGTCGCCGGGGACGCTAATGGGAAGGGGTTTTATTTCACCAATGATCATAGTTTCAAGATTTCACATGTACGCTAGTCATCATTTCTGGTATCCTAATTTGAACTACTTCCTCATTCCAAAAAAACCGTTTTACCCTCTATTTTTGAACAGGTCCGAACACTCCGCAACGTCTTTTCCTCAACCTCTGTCGGGTACTGTCATTTAGACCATGGTTGTAAAATCGTGGCATCTGGATTATACACCAACAACGGAATCGTCAAAGCCCCGGAACTCAATGCTAGTGTCTACGTCGCAAGCAATATGGGTGGAAAGATATCTGTTTTCGAGAGACAGGCGGTGGATGATTCCTTGATATTGATGGACGTTATACACATAGGTATGTACAAACAATAGTAGGTGCCTCACAGACACCCTTCGAGAGTCAGGGTTATTGAAAAATCCATTTTACGTAGGACAGGCTCTGGATAACCTTTCCTTGGATAATAACGGTCATTTATGGGCTGCAGGTTCGTGTGTCTTCACTGTGTAACCCCCGCATGCTAATCGTATTTCGGGCCATGTCTCATCAGCATTCCCCAAAGCCCAAGATATGGTTGAACACCTAACCAAAAACCCACTCCACCTCTCACCCGTTGCGGCATTCAAGATCTCCGTAAATACTGGTCCGGGCTCCTTTTATGGTGAGAAATACGCGGTCGAGAAGGTTGGTTTTTTTTCATTGCGCCTTGGTGGTGGTCTCGTTCCTCGTTGGCAGTAGAGCTACTACGTGGCCATAAGCTATACCTTCTGTCTATCTCTATCGAACACACACACACACACACACTGTTCAATAGAACTGACTACCTCTGACCTCAACCCTCAGATATTCGAAAATGACGGAACAACCGTCTCGGGATCTACTTCGGTTGTACATGACTCTGAACGAGGGATGCTTTTCATGCATGGTGAGTTGCAACTTCAGTCCGCAGACTCTGGACTGCACGCCCCTCTTCTTTTTCTTCTTATTCAACCCAGACTCTGATGAGAGCAATATTGCATTATTCATGTTAGGTGTGGCTTCTCATCAACTTGTTGTGTGTCGTGTATAGTAGTAGATCATAATTAACATGCCATCATATGCGTATGTATCTTTCGCATCATTCCCTCCAGAATTCAAGAATTCAACAACACGTTACACGGGAATCGATGATCGATCTAACGAGTGTATATAAGCTCGCTGCAGCTAGCCAGTTGTTGTTCGAAGTCGTGGAGGTTTCCTCCTTGCCCTGGTATATGTGCATTCTTTGGTCAAGGGTCAAGCATTTCCTATGACCATATCTCCCTTATCCTATTCCTCACCTGCGTCGGATGAGCTCTGATCCCAACATTGATACATTGGCCTCTTCTGCTGCTCAGGTGCTCGTAGTTAATGGGTCCGGCTAGCACGATTGCATTAGGTGGGTCGTGCAGTATCTTTGCTTTCTCGTGTATATACAATGCACATGATGTATCATCTGATAGACCGAATAATTTTCGATTCAGGCGCAGGCGTTATCAGAGATATCGCGAAAGTGAGATGGGGGCTTTTGTGGGTGTATCAGAGTGGTCCCAAACAGAAATCGAATTGTGTTTTCTGGCGATTGGGGGAAGGATGTTTCTAGGGTGCTTGACGAGTGGGAAGGTGTTGGGTTGGGATGATTCTGAAAAGGATCAAGAACGAGGTTTGAGAAAAGGAAGAGGGAAGGGTCTGGAGAGAGGAGAGGAACAAGGGAAATCGGGAAGGTGCGTAGCTTCCAATAATTCGTTTTTATCCAGTTGAGCATGGCAAAGTGCTGTATTAGTTTCCACTTTGTTTCGAACTCGATACTGTTCAAGACCTCCCTCGCTAGTCGCTCCCTGTCTACGCAATTTTCAATCAACGTTCGACTCTATGTGGACTAGGGCACACGATTATTTAAATTGTCGATCGAGCTCTTTGTCCTACAAGGCTGTGCATTGCAAATTTTCCACAACCGAGGGCTGTAGGAGGGACTGAAAACTGGTCCGGAAGATAGCATATAGTAAGAATGGCGTGTGAAGAACCTTTTTCTCCCTCAGCACCTTCTAATCATTGAGACCCTGGTTTGGTACCGTAAGATATCCGTCGGTGGGCCATTTGTGGACTCACATACTAATAGAAACTACGGACTCCAAGCACCTGATAATCCCCACCTGTCAGTATATATAGAACGTTTTGATCGGATCGTCATCCGCATGTATACGTAGAAATAAGGGCAATTTCTCATCCTTGAATAAACCAGATAAACAATCAGTAAATATACTGACCGTAATATATGTACTGAGGCGCCATCTGTACCCGGGCGCTCTTCCGCCCCGACTCCTTCCCAGTCTTATGTCAGCTTATGTCCCGCTCATCATCCTGACTTCCCGCTCATTGTAGATGAAGTGGAGTTTATTAGTAATGAAACACAAGATATATCTACTCCTCTAAGACATCTGTAGCTACTGATAGGAATGTATCTATTCTATGAACAAGTTCCTCGTCCTCATCCTCCTCATCATCATCATTGTCATCATCGGTGTTGTCTTCATCGACCCTCTTTTCTGTGGTCAAATCTTCTGCTGTATAGCTCGTACGGTCGACCCTTCATTCTACTGGCGTTCCAGGAAAGAAATACTTGCTATTTGTAGACCAGTCAAAGCCTGGTAGCTTAGTTATGGAGAGGAGCCGCTTTTTGTGAACTTCATAGAATCGTCCCCGCTCCGGACGAAAATTCCTGACCTGCAATGCAAGGGTCGGGTTCGTTGGCATGAGCTCTCTCTCTCGTGTTATGAGCTCATTCTTCTCCGGTTGCATGTAGGTAATGAGTCGTCGGATTTCTTGATGTACACGGGAGAGCTCATCCTCAGCCCCAATGACCTTGAAGAATTGAGTAATAATGACACAATTAGCAGGGACTGCCCATGGACGTTCACGGATATCTTCACGGGTATTGCGGAGAATATCAAACTCAGATAGGAATGCATACTCAACAACCTCCTCCCAGTCAACCGGCTGTCTCTTGGGCTTCATCTTAGCAGTGTAAGACCTGGGTCAAAATAGGTCTTAGGGTAGGTTTTGGTATGTGGAGGTTTATGTTGTAGCGTGCTAGGAGCAGGCTGGAGCTCGAAGGGAGCTACGAGAACCGCGACCGAGGACGGGAATGACCTAGTAGTGGCTAGAACGACGAGATGGTGACCCTTGAAGGGGTTCCTATGAGGTCCAGGGAGGTCCCTAAGGCGTAGGGAGGTTAAGGAAGAGTGCGGGACCGTACGATATTGCGTAGTAGGAGTTGTACTCGCTAGAACGTCAATATAGGATCGAGTAGGTCGTATGTGCGAATGGGTCTCGAGGGTGTAAGCTCCCGAGAAGGAATGTGCCAGGGAGGGTAGGTCCCTGGGGGGTAGGCTTGAGGATGGACGTCCTCGAGTGTAGGAAGTGGTAACGGAGAAGCAGTACGTAGTTCGACGTTACCTAGATCGAGGTCCCGAAGCTTATAGAATAGCTAGGGAGCTCGAGGAGGTTTGGGGAGGTTAGCTCACCAAGGCGGTAGGCATTGGGGGAGCTTTAGTATTGTTCAAGGGAGCTCGGAAACTCACTTGGATTGCTTAGACGTGAAGTAAAAGCGTGTATTCGATTGTGTAGACGATCACAGAGACGGTAGACAAGAGTTGAGAGAAACAGAGGCAGAGAAATAGAGAGTAAAGAGAATTCCGTATGGTTAGCAGGTACAAAGGGACAGGGACTGGACCTATGTAAAGGGTGTGTGATCAAAATATACCAAGCTAGGGCTTGGGGACGTTACGGAGCTACTTAAATAGGTATGGGAAGTGAGGGAACATCAGGGACCATGAGGCATGTAATTGAGATTAGTACCTTAATGGGGTAGGTGTAGGAGGGCTTCTTACGCGTGTCGGGGGAGGTTTTAGGGGTTACTTGTGTCGAGGAAGCTGAAGATGGTAACTGGTATGTTTTGGGGAGGTACGGAGGTGGGTCTGTGCAGATTGTGAGAGCGTATGGCTGATACTGGGGCTGTCCTGGTAGTCACCAGGCATGAAGACATGAAAAAGGGAGCTGTGGCTAACGGTCGAGGCATGACATTACCCCCCCTTTAGTCCTCCGCGCCCTCGAGGAGGACATGTCGCGTACCCGTGGGAAATCACCTGATGAGCACGTGTTGTTTTAGAAGCTTTTTTCGTTGAAGTCCTTCCTTTGTTTTCACTACTCTTTTACACCTTCGTGTTCCATGAGTAAAACTTGTGCCCACATGCCCTCTTCGCCTTCGAAAGCTCCCTCTGCTGCTGGTCCCTCTCGGTTGTCTTTGCCTCGCTCGTCCTCCGGGGGGGAGGCTGCCTCCAATGGGGAGGTTGAACAAGATCAATTGGCCTTCACGATCGAGTCGCCCTCACTCCCCCAACTCCAATTATTCAAAAATATCTTCAACACGGGAAAGTCGTTGGCGGTCTACTGTCGGGATGACCCTCTCTGGCCTATCCTGGCGGCTGTGGCCCTGCCCTGCTCCAATTGCACTAAGCATCCCGAAACTTGCAAGGTTCCTGAAGGTTCCCCTCGGTGTTCATTCTGCACCGGTAAGAAGACTTGCAGCCTAGGCAAGCTGCTCCGGTACCGCTATTTTGCTCGGCGTTGCAATCAAGATTTGGCCTACAGCCAGCGATTCTTGGAGCTGCATGGTACTCCGGCGCAGCGGGTGTCCTGGACCATTCCGGAAGATGTTTGGCATTGGTATGATGAGTTACTGCACTTGAGCACGTCTGCCACGAAGGTCCTAGTGGAGCTGAACATGCTCGATGATCAGGACAGTCAGGCAGTAGATAGGTCCAAGCTCAGGCGCTTCCAAGAAGCTCAGGAGCAGGATGCTCTGTTAGCTGTTAGAAGGAAGCGTGTCAACGCCTCTCCCCCGCTTAAAGTTCATTCCAAGAAAAGGCAGCTAACGAAGGTTGTCGAGGAGCCCGTCATTGAGGAGGTTCCACGACTTGTGCGCCTGGTTATCCCGCCTTCGCGCCCAGCCCCCTCTGCTCCAGGCTCAGCTCCTTCGACCTTCACACGTTCATCTGCGGCCCTTCCTTTGGTTTCTGCTCAAGCGACTGGGCAGCTTGGTTTGGTTCAGGATCCTTCTCCGTTGGCTCGATTAGCCGACCTTGTGGATCAACAAACCGGTTCCCAAGCAGAGGCGTCAACCCGTTCCTTGGGACCGGGTTCCTCCCCTATAAAGGCTTCCCTCGAGGACTCAAATCTCCCCAAAATGTCTCCAGTCGTTCGTCCTCCCCTTGTTCCTCGTATCCTCTCCCAGCATCCTTATCGTGTCGAAAACGAACGTCTTGCTGCTCGCATCCGTCTGTTGGAGTCCCAGCTGGCTTCTTCCCGACAGGAGAACGCCACTCTAACCTCCGCTCTTCGTGACACTTCCATTTCCCTGGAAGCTCGTCAGGGCGAGTTAGATCAGCTCTGGGAATCAGTGTCTTCTGCAGCTCAGCAGCAGGAGCTTTACGATCGTCTCCTGGATCAGGTTCAGACGTTGGAGCGTGCCCTGCCTGGACCTCCCAACGGGGTATGTTACCTCCCTCCCCTTACTGGTCCTTTACTCATTTCTCTCCCAGTTTTTAGTGGATAGGTTTTGGGGTCTAGAGGAAGACCTCCGTCTTGCTCGCGAGAGTCGGGCCAAGTACTTGTCTCGTTTTGAATCTTCTAACAGGCGTAACGAGGAGCTCGAAACCTCCCTAATTCAGCAACAATCCCTGGTGGACGAGTCCAACGCCCTGGCTGTTCGGCAGTGGAAGAAAATCGAAACCTTGCAAGAGGAGGTTCACCTCTTCAGGGAGCATGCTCTTTTTGCAGAGAAGATGATACACGAATATCCCGACGAGGGATCTTATTCTGTCTCCCTCCCTCCCTTGGCGGAGGTGCAAGGGGATTTGAATGAAACCTTGGCTTCTCTTCGTCGTGTCTCCACCTTCGCCCACGGACTCTACCGTTGTGACCCAGCCTCTGTTCTCCACCAGCACAATTGATACGTGGGTGTAATTATCGATGCAGTGATCTCCTTCCTTCGACGTGGTTTGGATACCTCGGACAAAGACGTGCTTGCCCGTAACTTCCAGCTTGCACTTCAGTACCTGGAAGCTGCTCATTTCATTCACGCCGAGCTCCACCTTCGATCTCTCAGTAGCATCCAGTGGTTTCTTGCCAATGCTGCTGAGAGGGAGGAGGGTATCTACTGTCTCGTTCTTGCCCACTCCCGTTTTTCGGACGACGCTCCCTTCCTCAACGTTGCACAGCATGCCAGCTTCGTTGCTCCCTTCGACGACTCCCTGGAACCCCCTCTGCATCGTCGCATGTTTGCGTTAGACACGGCCCTTCCTCATCATGGCGCGGGTAATTGGGAGGACCTCGTTCCCGCACTTCCTAGCTTGGATCGTCTTACGCAGGAGTGGGAGGCGATGATGTCAAGCTACATCCGCTTCGTGACCAATACTCCCTTGCCCCAGGTAGATCTTCAGGAAGAAGGTAGTGCTGATCACGAGGAGGTCTCCGTTCTGCAGGAGGGGGAAGGTGGAGGTACCGCCGCTGTTCCCCTATTCCTCCCAGATTCTCACTCCACTACCCCCGTTGTGTAAGACCTGGGTCAAAATAGGTCTTAGGGTAGGTTTTGGTATGTGAAGGTTTATGTTGTAGCGTGCTAGGAGCAGGCTGGAGCTCGAAGGGAGCTACGAGAACCGCGACCGAGGACGGGAATGACCTAGTAGTGGCTAAAACGACGAGATGGTGACCCTTGGAGGGTTTCCTAGGAGGTCCAGGGAGGTCCCTAAGGCGTAGGGAGGTTAAGGAAGGGTGCGGGACCGTACGATATTGCGTAGTAGGAGTTGTACTCGCTAGAACGTCAATATAGGATCGAGTAGATCGTATGTGTAATTGGGTCTCGAGGGTGTAAGCTCCCGAGAAGGGATGTGCCAGGGAGGGTAGGTCCCCGGGGGCTAGGCTTGAGGATGGACGTCCTCGAGTGTAGGGGGTGGTAACGGAGAAGCAGTACGTGGTTCGACGTGAGGGGTAGCTTCGACGTTACCTAGATCGAGGTTCCGAAGCTTATAGAATAGCTAGGGAGCTCGAGGAGATTTGGGGAGGTTAGCTCACCAAGGCGGTAGGCGTTGGGGAGCTTTAGTATTGTTCGAGGGAGCTCAGGGACTCACTCGGATTGCTTAGATGTGGAGTAAAAGCGTGTATTCGATTGTATAGACGATCAGAGAGACAATAGACGAGAGTAGAGAGAAACAGAGATAGAGAAACAGATAGTAAAGAGAATTCCGTACGGTTAGCAGGTACAAAGGGACAGGGACTGGACCTATGTAAAGGGTGTGTGTTCAAAATATACCAAGCTGGGGATCTTTAGGGCATAAGGGTACTTATATAGGTAACATGAAGGGGTCAGGGGAGCATTGTGGGAAGTGAGCATTTAATGGGGAAGCCCTAGAATACATGAGGACGGTCTGATGGATGCATGGACGAGTTCCCGGGTCTGTCAGGCGGTAGTGGTTGTGGAGGTATTGAGTTCGGGTGGCGGTTTCGAGATGGAAGTGGCGTCAGGAGGTTCTCGAGAGAGGTAGGGGAGGTTCCCGAGAAGGAGAAGGGGAGTTTCCCGATGGAGGCAGGAGGTTCGGGGATGTTGTTGGAGTAGGCGCATTGTGGTTTAGTGCCAGTGCATGACATTACCCCCCCGTCTACTCCTCCGAGCCTCCGAGGAGGTAGTGTCTGGATTCTGTCATGTGCCTCTCACGTGCTTTTGGACTTTTTCGTTTACAAGTTCTTTTTCGGTTGCCTTATCTTCCTACCACCCCCTTCGTCGACTATCAGAGTCAAACTCGATTGAGATGTTCACTGCCCCCGTTGTCGCTCTATCCGATCCTCGCTCTAGCGTTTCTCCCGCTTCTACACCTTCCCCTCCTCCCAACCCTCCAATTACGACCGAGGAGGTCGATGTGGACGAACTTGCGAGTACTGTGGAGGACCCCCCTCTTGGGCAATTGACTTTGTTCAAGTCTGTCTTTGGTGTGGGAGTCTCCTTGGCTCGCTACATTGTTGACGATCCTTTGTGGCCCATTCTTGCCGCCGCTGGTCTTCCTTGCTCCTTCTGTGTGCGCAGTAAGAAATCCGGGAGTTGCTCTGTCGTCCCCCATTTAGCTCGTTGCAGCAACTGCGACGACAAGAAACCATGCGTCTTGGGACGACTAGCGCGCTTCCGCTATTTTGCCCGCAAATGCTCCCGCGACCTGTCATTTGCGCGCAGATTTTTGGAAGCGCACGGAGATCCCGGTCAGCGTACTCGGTTTTCCCTTCTTCCAGAGCAATGGAGGGCCATTGCTGACAAGATTGGATCGAGCACTAGCTCCACCCGAGCTCTTTTGGAACTGAGCCCGCTCGATGACCAAGATCGTTTGGAGGAGGACCATCTAGAATTACAAGATTTCATTCGTCGTCAGCCGAAGCTCCCAGCCGCCTCGGACCCGTTCCATCCGGTACACTTCCTCCACTGGTTCCAGACAAGGTCCTCTCGGTCCCGAAAAAGAGAAAGCGGGCCGTCAGGATGGGGGAGGCGTCCTCCTCTAAGCGTAAACGTTTTGTGGAGCAGGATCTAGGGGCGGGTGATGCAGAATATCGTCGTGTGGTCCTGGTGCTTCCCCCCAGGCGATGAGTCGTCCCGAGGTTCTGGACCCCCTACCCTGAGTCGTGGGGGGCTCCCCACACGGCCTCGCATCCCTTACCGTCTCCTGGGGTCCTCCTGCCTCCTCCCCCTCATGCCGACACCTCTTATGGAGGTAGAACGACCCAGCCTGGTTCATTTGGTCAGTTCGTTCCCCTGACCCTGACAGCAGCCGTGCCTGGGGATCGGATAAAAAGCCCCCCATTTTCGCAAGTAAGTTCCCTCTTGTTTTCCTCTGTCCCCCGACCTGAGAATCATGCCTTTTATCCAGCGTAATCGCGAGGCCTTGCGCCCTTATCCTCGATCCCAGGTCAATTCTTCTCTCAAGACCGAGAATGAGAATCTAAAGTCCGAGGTGGTGGAGCTCCGGAGGCTCTTGGAGGTTTCCCGAGCTGAGAATGTCACGCTTACCTCCTGCTGGCGAAACCTCCTCTTCTCTGGACGATCGTAGCAAGGAGCTCGAGTCTAGTCGTCAGCACTCCAGGAAGTCTCCGTGGATCGTGTTGAGTATCACGCGTGTTGACGCAGTTCAAGGCGATTGAGGCTGATTTGCCTGACTTGCCTTCGGAGGTAAGTCATCGTCCCATCCCCCTGCTGGGTTCTTGCTGATTTTGTCTTTTCAGGATGTGCTGACCCGTTTCCATATTGCCCAGTGGAGGTTGCGAGTTACCGGGAAGTTGCTGTCAATCAGAAGCAGGAGATTGCGCGCCTCCGTCAACAAATAGCTGATGCTGACAAGCGTTCTTTCGAAGCCCATGGGGAACTCGATGCTGCGAACGCCCGTGCCATGCGGCTTAGGGATCGCTTGGAGGAACTCGAGGAGTCCGTCCACCGTTACCGGAGTCGTGCCCACTCACGGAGGGTTTGATCCACCAGTACCCCGAGGACGAGGGCCTGTACGAGGTCGATTTACCCTCGCTTTCCTCCATGCAGGACAAATTGAGCAAGTCTGAAGCGTTGGTACGGCGTCTTGCCACCTTCGCACATCGGCTGTATACTGCCGACCCCGCCAATCTCCTTCACTACCACAACATGTATGTGGGAGGTCTTATCGAGGCGGTGATTTTGCTCCTTTCTCGTAGTCTTACCCACCCTCCTGAACAAATGCGCACCGGGGTCGAATTGGCATTGGACTATCTCTCCCAGGGTCGTTTCACGCACGGGGAGTTACACCTTCGTTCCCTCAGCAGTTTGTTATACTATTACTCCAACGCGGCTGATCGTGTCGACGGTTTGTACCAGGAGGTATTTTCGCACTCCCGCTTTTCCTCTGATGAGGCTTTCTTGACCGCCGCTCAGCACGCAGGGTACGTGGAGCTCGTCCGGATCCCTGGAACCCCCTCTTCACCGCCGACTCTTCTCCTTTGGTCACCCCATCCCTCTTCCCCAAAGTCCCCTTTCTGACCACGTTCCTGCTGTCCCCTCCATGGATTCTATAATGTTGGAGTGGGAGCGTATGATTGGGGCTACGTCAGTGAGGTACTGGGTTACCCTGTTCCTTCTTTTGCTGTTCCGTCTGCAGAGGGGGTTTCGCGTATCAGTGGTCCCGACGCATCGACTGCCCAGGCCAGTATCCTGGAGACTCCTCCTGTTCTAGGTACGATTGCTTCCCCACAGGCTAAGGCTCCCCTGTTCCTGCCTGAGTCCTTGTCACCTCCCTCTCCT